>CAIGRN010157850.1:0-14477 GCA_903798345.1 Fraxinus anomala
TAATTTTAATCCTTTGTTCAATATTAGTAATTGCTAATGCCGATGGAGTCTCTCAAGGCCCCGAAGCAGTAAAAAAATGGTTCAAGGAGCTTTCTAATGCAACAGAAAAGCTCACAGAGTTTCATTTCTACCTGCATGACGTTGTAAGTGGCCGGAATCCGACTAATATTCCAGTGGCTATGGCCAACGCCACCACCAAATCACCCACATATTTCGGTCTAATCGCCGCCATGGATGACTTAATAACAGAAGGACCTGAACCCGATTCCAAGGTTGTGGGTCGAGCCAGTGGGCTCTTCGGGTCGTCTTCACTGCGAGAAGTAGGGTTACACATGACGTTCAGTATTGTGTTCACAGAGGAAAATTATAATGGTAGTACGCTAGCTGTAAATGGGTACAATCCGTTTAATAGTCGATATCGGGAACTGTCGATAGTTGGCGGCTCCGGTGTTTTCAGGCTGGCACGTGGTGTCGCCACCCTAGAAAATGTTTGGTATAATAGTACGTCCGGTGATGCTCTTGTTGAGTACCATGTCATGGTGTTGCATTATTGATCTACTCTCCATTAATTAAATAATGAATAATTCTCTTGTTTAATTCTTATTTTGTTACTTTAAAATTACTTTTATAACTTGTGTGTTTTAAAAATCAATATTAATTTTTCCTAAGTTTCATCTTTCCAAGACACGTTATCTTCACGTCCATAAATTCCTTTATGAGCAGTGCAAGGGAGGTATGGTATCACATGTCACATTCATGGGTTGTATTAAATAATTTTATAGAATTATGTTATACCTTAGAAATTGAATTTAACCATTTAATTTATGAAATAACTATTTTGACCTCCATAATTTTAAACTTAAGTGGCTACATAATGCAAAAGAATATGCATTCTAAAATTTACATCGTTGTATTTGGAAAGAATTTAACTGAAAGAGGTGTAATTAGTTTCGTTGATTGATTCTTTAAACCCATCTATTTATTACTTCAGTGTATGAACAAAATAGATACATGGTATTCATTAAGACATGTTATAACATCATCTTTTTGTATTATAAGGAAATTATAATCGTGAAACGTGGGGGTAATAAGTGAGTTAATAAATGAATTTTTGAGAAATACGTCGTTAAAAGTAAGAAAATGTTTAACTAAATTAAAATGGAAAAAAAAAAGTGAATTTTGGTAAGATGGAACTGTTATTATATATATAAAAAGAGGCCCAAACTCGTGCTTCCACGATTCAACCTTGATTAGCTGCTATACATGCGTACACGTGCACGCACTAACATCATCGCTTACGTGTCAAGCAATTTAAAATATTGTGCACGCATGTCAATTAATTCTTTTATTTCCATAACATGTGTATCAATAAATAAGTTCACATCAACTTTGACACATCTATCTTGTGAAAATTGGCTCGAAAAAAATAAGAACTTTAAGAGTTAAAGGATATCGAACTGTCAAAATTGATCGTAGGTCAAGCAGTTCGAGCTTGGAATGACTGTTTGGGTGGTTTTCTCTCGATTTCCCAATTTTTTTCTGATGGAATCTACTAATCTGGTCCAATTTTCTAAACATTGCATTTTATTGTACACACAATTACAATATAATCTGATAGATTCATTGACTTTTTTTGTAAGGAAGCATTGGCTTTCTCCTTCACATGGGACGTATTTCCTTATTTTGTGGGCTTATACTATTGAAAATTAGGCAAACACGTTTTAGCATTTTATACAACTTCACATAAACGATACAACTGTTTTGTGTATATATAATTCTAAGGCCATTTCATCTTCATCTTGTGTCCAAAGAAAGATGGGGAGGAAATGCATCATTTCCATGCTTTGTGCATTCCTGATCGCTGGCTTTGCAACTCCTGTCGCTCAGGCTATTGACAAACGGCCGGTGGCCGTAGAAAGGTGGTTCAAAAAGCTCCCTCATGCAAAAGAAAAGTTGACCGAACTTCGCTTCTTCTTTCACGACGTTGTGAGTGGCAAAAATGAGACGGTCGTCCGGGTGGCAGAATCCAAAGCCACTGCCAAATCACCCACCGTCTTCGGCGCGGTCTTTATCATGGATGATCCGCTGACAGAGGGACCCGAACACAGTTCCAAGATAGTGGGTCGAGCTCAAGGAATATATAGTTCGGCTTCAATGGAGGAGATTTGTTTTTTAATGAACCTAAATTTTGTGTTCACAAATGGCCAGTACAATGGCAGCAGTCTTAGTATGCTTGGGCACAATCCGATTTTCAGCAAGTACCGGGAGATGCCGATTCTTGGTGGCTCCGGCCACTTCCGCCTTGCACGGGGTATTGCCACTGCCAAAACTTACCAGCTTAGTGATTCCGGCAACGCCATCGTGGAATACAATGTCATGGTCTTGCATTATTGACAAGAGTAGAATGATTCATCACCACTAATGCTAAATGCTAATTTAGGTGACAACACATGATAAATCAAATTAAATGAATATCATAATACATTTAATTAGATTTACCATTTAATGTCACACACACGTCATATGGATTGATGTTAAATATCATTATTCTATTGACGCTCACCATAATTGTGTCTTTCTTTTATTCATTAGTGGTTACGTTTTTTCCTTAAAGTTCATTAATTGGAGGCAGACGATATGTTGTATTTCATTTTACCTTTTATTATCAATAAATACTCCAATTTTATGGTGGTTGAATAAGAAAGGAACAAAACGGGTATTTTTCTTTGTAGCCTTCTATTCATATGTTTCATGGCCATGCCAGCCTTAGCGTGCAAATTGAGTTATTCCCTATGCAAAGGTCGATAAAAACAATTAATGCTGATGAGTTACATTAATATTAGCCCCCATTTGGTGGCCATTATTTGGCAAAAACAATGTTATGAATAGTAAATCTTTAAAGATTGTTTGATTAAAAAGTACGAAAAAATTTTAAATTTACGTGCAAAATATTTTAATATGTGAACGTGAATGAAAATGAGTAGGTAGAAAAAAAGAGTATTGAAATATAAAAAAATCATCAAACAAGGGCTTAAATGGAGCTAAGAATTTAAAACAATGCATATTTTCGTGAAGGTCAAGTGATGTCCAATTAAAATTGAAATAATTTGTGGTTAGAAGCTAATAATTCAACTATAATAAAAATTTAAGACCCAACTTACTTATTTTTCGATCAATTATAAAAACAAACTATTCATAGAAATATCAGCTTAGTGATCAAGCAACTAAAAGTCGAATTTTAAGGCAAATTCGTTTCACACATACAAATGTATGCCATCGAACTGGAAAACCAGAGTAGCACAACAGCTTCTTCATGCCAGAATCCAGATACAATATAACCAACAAATGTTCAGTTGTGCCACTAAAAAATTCACTCCAAAATTGGTACAAGAAATTTACTTGATATAATAATATACATGTACCAATTAGGTGCTAAAAAGGTAAATCAACAAAAGCAATAAAATCAAGTTCGCCTCGTGATTCTTCAGACAAGCTTCTAATTGACACAGTATTTTTCTATCTTTCACCCACTTAATGGACAGAGGAAGCATCTGCATAGATAGAATAGATAGGGAATCATCAAGATAAAGGGAAAACAAGCGGGAGAAAAGTTTTGACAGTGAAAAGGAAACGAGGGATATCTGTGACCAAGAATTACAGAAAAAGCAAAATGGCAATTTCTGATCCGCGATAAACTATGCAAATAGAGTGACTAAACTATCCAACGTTCGGACAGAACCAGTGACTTGCAATTTATAATAGAGGTATCTAAAGTTCGAGTAGTAAGTACCATATTTATACTTGCTAAACTCTCTTACTTTCTTCACTGATTCTGATGACATAAAAAACAGAAGGCTACAAGCGTAAGCAGGCAGCATTGAGGAGGAAGTGAGTCTCATATTATAAATGTAAGGACTAAAATAATATGTTGTTATTAGCATTACTATTAGATCGATTCCTTCGAATTGTTCTCTCAAGAAGAGTCGAAACAATCATAAATGCTACAGTGGCTAGCATTGAAGAGGAAAAGATGGACTTCACATCAATCAGTCTAAAGAAATATCAATCTACAAGATAAGAAGTGCTTCGAGATCGACTCGTGGACAACATTAAATAACATACTAAAAAAAAATGAAGTGCATAAATTCAGCATTTGCCACTACCAAGACAACATAATACGAAACAAGAATGAAACTTGATACCTATGTTTGTTGCTTATCCACAAAGGATGGCTATCAAAAAAGAAACTCGGAAGATCCAACAGAAGCCACATCGTGGATGACTCAATTTTCATCATTATACATACTGCACTGGCTGAGAATAACCAAGCAACTTTTTAGCCAGAGGAATTAAGCTGATCAAGGCTATCTGAAGCTGTTCGGTGCTGTTGATACGAATACTAACTTGTCCAGATCCCCTGTTATTTATATTGACACGGCCAATTAAATTTGAATGTCGTCCAATAGGGATTTGAGTCTGCGAATTGCATCCAATAGCAAGATCTCCATGCCAATCCATGACTGACAGTCCCAAAGTTGATAAGAAACGCCCTAAAGGATGGTCTTTGTCCCTCAGCGTTGCTTCCAGACTACCACCATAAGCAACATCCCCACGACCAAAAATGGCTCCTCCAGAAACAACCATCTGCCCTCGTTTACCAACAATTAATTTGTCCTCTAATTTCATTCCACCAGTTAAAACATCACCCAACAGAGTAGCTGAAAGACCAGCAATGGCCTTATTTATTCTGTGATTGCTAAATCTTGTCTCACTTCGAAGAGTATAAGCAATATCCTTTCCAACTGATTGCATGTCAAAACCTACAGAAGTTGCTTTCCCATTCCCATGTTTCACTGAACTTGCAATTTCCATTTGAAGGTTGGCGTCCTTTTTATCTTTTGAAACGTGGCCAGAAAAAGATATCGGTACCTTATCTTTTACCACAAACAATCTTTCTACATTTATGCCCTCGTAACCAATGTCATGATCCCAACCATTAGGTTCTAAGACAGGTCTCACAAGCCATGGGTTAGAGGAGTCAAGGTAACGATATCGATGAGTTGGATTATCAGAATCAAAGGAAGCAGGTAGGGCTAAGTCTTGCATTGGAACTGGCACAGACGCGGAACCATTGGTCTCTTCTGCATTTTCACCGAGGTCAGGAGACAAATCTTTAGCTGCTTCTTGCATTTTCTTCATCATCTTCCGCCGCTTTTTCTCTTCCTTCAGCTGCCTCTTCATGAAAAGCTTTTCCCTATATTCTAGTTCATCATAGTATGCCTTCCTTTGGGCTTTAGTAAGCTTTGCCAACTGTGCTTTGGTCAATGGTTTGAATGGTGGTAATTCATCATATTCCGATTCATCTTCTGAGTCTGAGCACTCATCCAGATCCTCATCTAAAGCATCATCCTCATCGCCGAATTGCTCTGATGGCAGTTTCACTTGGGGTCTTGACTGCAGAAGGGATGAAAGAAGGAAAGGTAAAGGAGGCGATCTTGCTCGAGAGATAAATGGCTTTCCAGGTGAGCTATCTTGCAACTTCAGTAATGTATTCGCTTCAGCCAAAATTTTTGAAGCAAAGGACAGAAGCAACAAATGAGGTTTCCAAACCTGACCGTTTGGCAACACTCTCTGTCCAGCTCTGTTTGTTCTGCATGCCAAGTGGTTCTCCACCAATGAAACTGGATTCATCAACCGCATATCTCCAGCAGCCTGACGTATTGCTTGCTGGACAACATGTGAACGCTGGGTGACAAACATGTCATAACTTGTTGCAGTGCCATTGGGACCTTCAGGTGGCGCAGATGCAGCATGAGTCAGAACGACAATTGCATTGAACCATATAGACGGCCCAAAAATTTCAGTGATTGTACGCAGTAATGGCATGTCACCAAAATCTCTGCTCTGCATATCCAATCTATCCAGATACAAAACAATGTCGGGGGTTGTTTTGTTAATAAACCGTTTGACAGAACGGAGGATTTTCTCATTCTGGCGTTGGTCTGACCAGGACGGCAAAAGCCCTGGGGTGTCAATTACGCGCACCTTGATTCCCTGCACGGTCCCAACAATATCCTGAACTTTCTTGGTGCCCAACTGAAAAGCATCAGTACCAAACTTAACTTCGTCAAATATGGAATTTATGGTTGCACTTTTACCAACCCCTGTTTTACCAAGAACCATGATTGTGCAGGTGAAATCCAAGGGTTCTTGTCCACCTGCCTCAAGTTGCTCGGCCATCGCACTGGCACGATCAAAGCTAAAGGCAGCAACACGACCCCCACTTCTCCCCCGTAGCTGTTCAGCTAACCCTAATCTGTACAAGACCTGAGCCACAACAACATTATGGGGAGTCTGCCCAAGCCTATGAGCAAGTCGCAGAAATTTGACCCGGATCATCTGGAGCTTTTCACGGGTCTCATCATACTCCTCGCCCTCCCCATTTGTCGAATCTTCAATGAGTTGGTCCTGCACTCGAGAAACAGCTCCATTCACTCGAGGTTGCTGTACCACCCGAGAGGTAGGTTCCAATAGAGGGGCAGCACGCCCAAGGCCAGCAGGACGAGCAGGAGTTGCAGAGTTAACATTGGATGGAAGAATATCAGCTGCAGGCCTGATTATCTGTTCTCTGTTTCCTAGTATAATTTGAGTGGGTTCTAACTGCGGGGACGCATGTTCACGGCTAGCAGGATATGCTGGAGATAAAGAGTTAGCAGCAGCAGGTTTGATTAACTCTGAATCAACCTGCTCCTTTTTCTCCTCCTTTCGTCCTTCCTTCTCTGGCTGATCGACAACAACTTCAGAGACTTCATCACTTGCATTGACAAGCTGAGGTTGAGAAGCTCCAGAATTTTCTGCTACCAATTCAGACGAGCTAAAATGGGTCTTCTCAACACTTTCAGCCACGGAATCTTTTACCAAAGGTGAACTCACAACCTCCGGGTTTTTTGTGCTTTCCTCCACTACAGCAAGAAAATTATTATCGAATCCAGAACTTTCGTTCACTTGAACAGCCGCAGAAGCATCTGAGGCTGCTATACTCCCATGCTCTTCCCCAACAATATCCTGATTGTCAGCTTCCTCACTGTGTGACTCTAGTTTCTTCAGTTCTGTATTCTCACCATCATTGAGTTGGGCACCAGAAATGAGTGAATTTTCAACTTGCTCTCCGACGATAACCACAACATTCGGTTCATCGTGATGCAAAATACTCTCACTGGACTCAGACTCTGGCAAAGGTTCAGTTTCAATTCCTTTGATCACATTAGCATCTTGGGTTTCTGATGAAGTCTTGTGACTCTGTTCTTTCAGTGCATCAGTATCTGAAAGGATTGGGTCTTCATGAGTCAAAGTTTCAGCCAAATTCATATGATCTGACACGCCATTCACAGGCTTCTCCCTACCAGTATCGCCTCCTTTCACCTCATTGGCATCTCGAATCTCTGAAATCTCATGAATCTGGGCTTCCTTCATGTCAGGCTTCTCAGAGCCCACACCAACCCCTTTTAACTCACTGATATCTTGAGTTTCTAACATCTCAGTAATATTTTCTTCCGTTATTACTGCATCAGCGATCTTCATCTCTGCAGGATCCAATGCACCTGTTCCAGGATTCTCAAGAGACTTACCTAACCTTTCATTGAACTCATTCGTGTCATTTAGATTTTCAGTTTTTCCAGAAGCAACAGAATCGGTGTCACCTACTCCATTCTCAACAGCAGTGCCATCCATCAACCTATTCCCTTCATCCGTCACAAGTTTCTCTATAGCAATTTGATTATCGTCAGAAGACTCATTCATCGAAAAATCAGCTTTCGCCTCGCACTCCTTATCTGCATGCTGAATTGCACCGGAAACCCCAATTGCCTCTTCAAACATCTCAACCTCGTTGCTTAGATTTGAATTCACATTACTATTCTCTGAAGTTGCAACTGTGTCAACAGTTTCATCTTTCTTCATGTCTCTATTCTCTGAATCGACCCTCGGAGTCTCTGCCACTGCCTCCTCAAATACTTCATCTCCATCTGAGTCCTTTGATCCATCCAAACCTGAATCAGTATTTTCCTCTGCTCTTGACTCCAAAATATCATTGTTTACACCATTTTTCTCCCCTAATTTAGACCCATCCGCGATGGTAATACCTTTATCCATCACAAAACAATCTTAAACACTCAAAAATTTCACTGAAACAGAAAAAAATAAATTAATAGAAAATAAAACTAAACACCAAAATACCTCAGTAACAGATATTAACAGCACAAACAACGAGTCTCAACAATCATAACTCAACTCTAAAAAAATACCCAAATACAAAAACAAATGATTTTAAATAAAACGAAAGAGCATTATGCATATTGACTTCCTATAAATTCATAGAATGTCAAACCACTTCATCCAAGTGCCTAAACTGTTAGAGGGCAGGCAAACTTTATTTATTCACTGGTATCTACAACGTGATATTGCAGTTTTGTGCAAACTCACCAACAACCTTCACTAAATAACCGAATAGGACAACTCAAAAGCGTAATTTCCAAGATATCAATACACATTAAAGAAATCTCCTTAATAAAAACAAAACCCATAGCACACGAAACACATACATTATTGATTTCGAACGCAAAAAACAAAACAATAATAATTTCGCATACTAATAATTTCTCTAACACTTAACCTGTACAAATAGATGTATACGATCATGAAAATCAAATCTGCAGTATACATAAATTAGGGTAGGGTTTTGCATTAATTATTTAAGAGCCGGAAAAACAAAAAACAAAACATAGATTCTAAGTGAAAAAATAAAAATAAAAATAAAAATTACCAGGCAATACGCTTAGTATCGAGAGATGTACAGGTTTAGGGTTTTAGGGGATCGGTAGTGGCTCTGTTGTGTTGCAGTAGATAGAGGATCGTCTTTGTAAACAGCTAAACCTGAAGTATAAAATTGGTGAAATTGAGGATAAGAGTTAATCGACGGTGGAGAGGAGTTTAAAGTTTTGGGATCTAACGGTTAAAAATTATGTATAGGTTATTAGTGAAAATTTTCTACCTAATAGTGGAGAAAAGGATTAGGTGGCTCATGGAACACGTGGAGCCAACAGGATTTTGTGATTAAAATTTGCACCCTTGATGCTCAAATAAAAGAAAACGTGACTAAGCTAATTATTGTAAACTGCAATTAATTTATTTTAAAGAAGAACAATTAATGCTAAAATTGTAAGATCAATAGTAATATGAGAGAGAGCGAGCGAGCGAGCGAGCAGCTTGTATAAATTGTTGAATTAAATTGTAAAATATTATTAATCCGAAGAGAATATCAACTTACAAGAAACTTGACAAAATGATCTCTAATTTAGAAAACGCAAGACATAAACTTCAATGTCACGTAAACTTTAGTAGTTAGAATAGATTGCACTTATTCCTTCAATCAGTTTTGCTAACTTATGATTTTTATTTAGCCCCAATTTGGTATGAATTAAAATCTAAATTTCAATTCAAGTTAAAATCAATAATTAATTTCAATCGCACATTTCATCAATTTTTATCAAAATCTACTAAAAATAAATTTTAATCACCATCAAACATGAACTTAATGAGTGTTGAAATGACGATTACCTTTTTCATGCCATGTTTGACAAGACTTATAATAATTAAAAGTTGTTTCTGGGACTAAAGTTTTACTTTTGAATTTGATTAAATTGTTAACTTTGACTTGAAATTAAAATTAAATTTTAATTTATACCAAATATGTGCATTAAAAAGTTTATCCACAAAAAGTAGATGTAAAAGTATAAGAACTTGGACTCCATTTGCATTATTTAGAGAATGAGTTTAGAGATGATCAAAGCCAGAATGCCAAATGCTGGACGATATCAACAGGCTCTGAAAACCTCTCCTCCAAATAAATACCCCCATTTTATTTTATTATATTTTTTTAAGTTCAAGCAATGATTTATACAGCCAAATGCAAAAAGTTAAGTTGTCTGCCATGTTTATGGTTTGTGGTGTGTTTAGTTAGTTTGAGAGAATTGAATTCTCCAGCTACATGTGTTTATCGTATCGAAATTTGTACTCCAATCGATTAATCATGTCTAGATTGATTGTACATTTAATATCTTGACTCAATATGAGTATATTCCGAAGAAATGAAGAGGATAAGAGTTGGCAAAAAGTGCTGCACTAAAAGGGGACCCTTAATGTAGAACAAAAACTAGGGTCCATTCAAGAACCTTACCCCAGCCAATCTTATTCAATTGTCCATTTAGTGAAAGAGAGTCCTTTGTACTCTTGACAAGGAACAAGTTTTGGATCCTCCCCTTTGCCATGTACTCGCATACTTTTAATTTTGGTAGCTACTCAATAAGTGAAGCTTTATCATGAAAGACACCTTTTTACAAGGATAGTAAAATAAAAGTTTTTTTTTTTTTCTCTCTCTCTTTTGGTAAATTTTTCACTTTAGAGACTGCTACTTAAAAAAAGCTCAATTCGATCAATTTGGCAACTATTCGATTCTATACGGAACTCTCTCTTTGAAAAATATGAGTAAATGAGCCTAAATATTAATTCAAAAGCGGAACTCAATTGTCAAATTCATTTGCATTCAACACCCGACTACTGTATATGTTTATAATATCAAGACAATACTAAATGAGTGAGGTCGAGGTCTAAATTCAAATAATTTTAATTAGTTTCAGTTCTGACCCATCCTATTGCCTAGACTACTATGACGTGGCAATTCGTGATTAGCTTAGGTAAATCTTAGAATAGTCTCCATTCTAATCCACCCCTACTAACCTTCGACGAGCCAACACTAGGGCCCGGCCTTACCCAAGACTAACTAGGCAAAAATGACTAGGGCCTCAGTACAGCCCATTTATTTGGTGCACTTTTTGATGGGTTAAGAGACTTTATTTGATGCACTTTTTGAAATTTTCATTTTCCTTAAAAGTGATTTTTCTTTTCTTTTCTTTGTGTGTGCGCGTGTGTGAGACATTATTATTATTATTTCTTCTGTATAAAGCAAGATGGAAATGGTTCATCAGCTAAAACTGAAGAAATTGATTAGACATAATATATGCTATTTATTTAGATATCTAAGTACTCTTAAGCTTGTAAATTTTTTTTTTTTCGAAGATCTCATAATAATTAATCATTTAAGCCTCAAAATTCTTATGATTAAATTATTTGAAGGTCTCATAATAATTAATCATCTAAGCCTCAAATTTCTTATGATTGACCCTACGGACCATCAGGCATCTTAGGCGACATTACTGTGTTGCGCTTCTTGCAATGCCCTATTTCTCTCCTTGGCTTCCAATCCTCACATCGACAGAAAAATCAACAAAGTAAATTATTAATGTTTGGAAAAATATGCTTTCTGGGTACGCAGAGTTGGGGCATGGTGAAGCCTGCAATGAGGTTGTTTTATAAAATGCCTGAAAGGGATGTTGTGAGTTGGAGTACAATGGCGATGGCATATGTGCAGAGCGGGTGGTTTTATGAGGCTTTGAGGTTTTATAATATGTTGAGGAGGTTGGATATTGGGTTTAATGAATAATGAGTATCGTTTAAAGAATCCTGTCTCTTGGACTGCTTTGATTTCAGGGTATGCCCAAAATGGTATGGAACATGAAGCCCTTAAGTTATTAACGAAGATGATTATGCTTTGCGTCAAACCTTATCAATTTACTTTTAGCAGTTGCCTGTTTGCTTGTGCTAGCTTAATTTCGCTTGAGCATGGTAGACAAATTCATTCTCATTTGACAACGTAAAGTATTAGACCTAATATAGTAGTTTTGAGCGCCCTTATCGACATGTACTCAAAATGTGGAAGTCTAGAAGTAGGATAGAGAATTTTTGATAATATGGAAAACAGGCAAAATGTTGTGCTGTGGAACACGATGATAACTGCATTAACATAACATGGATGTAGTGAAAAAGTGATAAAGATGTTTTCTGATATGGTGAAACTGGGCTTGAAACTAGACAGAGTCACTTTCTGTCCTTCTCAATGCATATAGTCATTCCGGGCTATTGCAGGAGGGACTCAGTTTTTTCGACTCCATGGCATCTTTCTCTGATACTGTTCCCAATCAAGAGCATTATGCATGCTTAATTGATCTACTGGGTCAGACAGGAATGTTCGATGAGATGATGAATCAACTGAATGAGATGCCGTGTCAAGCTGATGATAGTATTTGAAATGCATTGCTTGGTGTCTGTAGGATTCATGATAACATAGAGTTGGGTAAATGAGAAAGCAAATGAATGAGAGGAACGTGAATAAACACCAAGCCGTGAGTTGGTTCGAGATTGAGCGGAAATTGCACTTAGATTATGTACAAAATCGTTTACGTCCTTTGAAAGATGATTCATACTCTGCCTTGGAACTGTTAGCTGACCAAAACTCGTCAAGTAATGCTGGAAGGTAAACCTTTTTTCGATTTCTGTTAGTTAGATAAGTATGATAAAGAAACCACCCCTAACACTCCATGACTTGTATTGATTTGTCTTTGGTTATCCTAGATAACTATTTTTTATTGATTAAGTCCTAGAGAAACCACGATTGTGTACAAATCATATCCATTGACCGTCAAGTAGTGCTAGGTGACGTGTTTTGTAAGAATGATTGAAATTTGAAATTGATATTTTAAGGAAGAAAAATAAAAGAAACTGAGATCTTGTTCGTTAAATTGTTGAATCATATACATGTTATGGCATGGATCTCAAACGATAGTATTTTTTTTTTATTGATTTGGAACCAAGTTGTGTGATGGATTCTTGGTGTTCTTGTGTATGAAATTGTTGAGTTCGTATTGGTGGCTGTTCTTGCGAAACTTGCGAGCGTAAAGGGTCATCGACAAGTAATAATATGATGATTTTAGAGTATCATCGCAAGGGAAATAATAATTATCTATTTCATTGATTATTCATGTAAATTAATTATATGAGCTTTGGTTGACTTATTGAAAATGATACAGCAACTACTTTTATGATCTATAATTGAATTCTATTAGTTCTATGATTGTGACCTATGGAATATCCGACTTTTGGCATGATAATGCTAAACAATTACTGAAATCACGGAATTGATGTATGCACAATTACTTGTGCGTTAAGGTGAAGGGATCATTATGTAACGTGAAAATGGTAGCAAAGCATCTCCGTTAAACATCAAATCCATTCATTAAATTATTTTGTCATTGGGACTCCTTGAATCCTCGAGATATGATTCCTTAAACAATGATATCGTTTCTTTTGACGTGGATTTAATCAAATAGAATCTTGGCATTCTAGTGTCTTTTAATTTGAATCAATTGTATTGATACGAGAGTTCTTAGTAGCACAAAGAATGATAAATACTAGCGCAAAATGTAGTTATTGACAATCTAGTTACATAAAATCATAGTACTGGAATCGAAAAAAAAAAATATATATATATATATACACACACACTTTTTAGGCACCAATCTTCAAAAGCAGTTTCCCTAGATGCACTTTGTTTAGTAATCAAACGACTGAACGAAATTTCACTATAGCGTGAATAATGTTTGTAATTTTAAGAAGTTAACAATTAACTTAAATTCAATGTTGATAACAACCATTATTGAAATAACATAACTGGTATAGGCACAACACAAACATAAAATTATTAGGCCTCTCAATAAGATGGGTCGAGTTCGTAGGAGCATATGGATTTAAGGTGACTTTATTCGAACTTATATAGATATAAATGAAAATGCTTGCTACGATGGTTCATGTGGCGATGAATGGGGTGCATTGTTCTAAAACATTTCGAGACAAGAAGAAATTATGATATTAAAATCAAAATCAACCAGCAAAGATGCATTGGATATTCCTGGGACCAACCAAGGAAAGATAATCGATAACTACAACTACCCTTGTTGCAATATTTGAGAAACAAATCTTTACAGTAAAAAAGTTGAAAAATTAGGACTGGATTCCTTAACCTTTTGTGGGGGTACGGTTACAGATCCCTAATCTTCAGGAGCGATATTCTAGGTCCCTAACCTACTTAAATACATGAATTTGGACTCCTCTCACTGAAACTATCAATATAGTTATTAAAATTGCACTCGACTTTCAGGTGAGTTTGAAAAAAGTGTTGTGTGGTTGGACATTTGAACCCTAACTTCAATTCTGATGAAAGTCACATTCGATTTCATCATCCATGTTAACTATTTTGGTCACGTACGGATCCAAATTCATATATTAAATGAGTTGAGAATCTAGAACTCATTTTTTAAGGTTGATTATCTATAATAACAATTTGTGAAAATTTAGGGGTTGCAATCCTATTTTTTCCAGAAAACATCGCAACTTATTTTTGAAAAAAAAAAACTTATTTAACTAATTCTTTCCAACTGATGATGTTAAAACCCACTACTAAATTGCATTAACAGATCAATTTTCCTGTACAATAACTCCTGCTATTTTAATTCTGACGTTTTGGAGTT
>CAIGRN010157858.1:0-17144 GCA_903798345.1 Fraxinus anomala
TCGTGTCAATAACTGCATGAAATTTTGAATTTATTTTCGATAGTCTCGATGTTGAAAGCCCATCAAAGGGTTGTTCAGCTTCAACCAAGACACATCTTAGACTTAAATAGGATATAATGCCATCGCAACACTGGTAGAAATAGTAACAACAACACCTGTTGCTAGGCAGTATGGCGCTATCCCTATATGGTAGTCGAGGACATTGAGTGGGAAGAGTTGTTAGAGGATGATGTCAGTCCAATGCTTACGGTATAACGCCCTTGTCTTACTTCCTTGATTTATAATGAAGACTGGCAACACTATAATATATTCTAGTGTTTGAATATGAATCCGTGAGAATGGAGAAGATAATTAAATGAAGTAGTAAAGCACGAATAAAGGCTTGAACACGTAATCGCTATCCTCAAATTAAATTTGCCCCCTCTAGGATTGATTTTGATGCTTAAAAGGACTCACGACAAATTGTTTGTATAATCTAATAGAAGAGAAACATTGAAACACTTGTGTTTTCGTCTTAGAAATTGAAGAACACTTTGAAAATTGAATATGTATATAGAATTTGAAAAAAACTCTTTCAATATGGAATGATGTCAAGTGTTGGATGATTTAATTGCATTTAAAAAATGAATTATATCTCTTATTTATAGATTATCATTCATATACCATGAAAATGTATCAATGGTTCATGAAAAATTCAAACCCAACAATCAAAAAATTGATTAAAATTGATTTGGGCAATCGCCCTGGCCAAAATTTCAACACCTTTATTTTTCTTTTCGTTTTGCTTTTCGTGTTTCCGTACTTGCTCGATACACCCATATAGATGTATTATCATTCAATACACTTATCATTATAAGTTGAACAATAAATTACTACATCTAATTTACCTGCAGGGTTGGAGGAAAGATTTGCTGGTTCATTATGGACTTTTCATTGAACAACATCCCGTTTGGTACAAAATTGCATGACTAAATTTGAGATTGAGATGAGTTACAAGGGTTCTAAATGGAGATTCACATGAACTCGATGTAACACTATGGAAATGGGAATGAGATAATCAAGCTTTTGAGATGATTGATTGTTAAATGATTAAGATTTTGTGAGTCATCATGTTATTTTTAAAGTATTAAATAAATCTTGAGAGAAAATTTTATTAATAAAATAATACCGACTGGTCTTAAAGTTTTTGTCCTTTACTTAAGCTGCATCTATAACCGCAAATCAATTACACGAAATATAGTAAAATATTTAACTATATTGAATTTATCTGAGAAATAAGTTGGAGAGAAGACATTCTGTTTTTTATTTTTTTCTCATATACTCATCTTGAATTTGCCATAAAATTATGAAATATGTATAAATATTTCCTCCAATCTCATGCCCAACAATGTCATACTCTTTTAAATACTTTTTATCATTTTAACGAGGACGGTTACCTTATAACATAATATTGCAAGCAAGATATGTATTTTCTTTTTTCAAACCGATTTGCAATTTTCATGAAAAATACATATGTGAAAATTGAATTCAAATTATTTCCGAATTAAGTTTGCAACTTTCACGAATCGAAATTCCTAAAGACTTAATTGCGAACTCATAGTTCTATAAGTACAATCTTTTAAAAATATCTTATGCAATCATGAATTGCTTTAAAAATTTGTCACGTAGCATAAATATACGTTGTTTTAAAAAAAAAAAAATCTTCAATACAAGTTGTAATAAATAGATGTGACAAGCGGAAAAATAGACAATGTCTAGACTAAAAATATTTTTTTAATCCAAATTTAGATGTGATTTTAGAGCATATTCAATTCTTAATCTATGTGACATTTAAAATGACGAATTTTTAGTCGGTGTATTGATATTTAATGAATAGAAGAAGATCAAGTAACATTGACTTCCAGTAGATTCCATATATATACCAATATTTCCTCCTTCGTGTCTTTTATTGACATCAAAATAAAGATAATAAAATAGAGTTGAAGAGAAAGAAAATATAATATTTTAAAGATAAAAACATATTGAATTAAATTAATGATTCAACATGTCTAATAGAGTTTCTACAACTAGATGTCTGTCTAGACATTGTCTATCTCTGGAAAAGTTTTTTCTTAAACACAATCTATCGTGTGACAAATTTTTTAATAGTTTAGGGTTGCATTGCATACCAATTTTGAGCTTGACCATTTATTCATTAGACATCAATGTCACGAAAATTGAAAGTCTTCTATTTACCTGCCACGCATAGTCCATACTATAAAATGTATTGGAATACCCTAAACTCCACTTTTCACGTTATAATTTTTATAATCGATGAAAATTGATTATTTGGAAATATTCCACTTAATTATGTCAACTTACCATTACATCGCACGTATTAAAAAATACAAGACATTGAAAAAACTCTCATTTTACCATTTTCGTTTTCAGAATTCCACATTATATTAGGTAGAAGATCAAATATAATTAAGCAATTCTTATAAATTTAAAACTAAATTGAAGTTTTTGTTATAAATCGTTTATAAACAATCAAATTTCATTTTAAATAACATATTTAATAGATCAAACGTAGTATCAACTTATTCACCACTCATTTATATATATATATTAAAACTTTTTAAAATTTTTAACAAAGGCTAAATTTATACTCATGATTTTGTTGAAAGTTGATGTCGAAATCAACCTGTTTAAATTATGCTCCTATTTGATTTTGTTAAGAGCGTGTTTGAGCCCCTTTTGTAAAAAATGTATTTTGAAAGAGTGATTTAATAGAGAATGTGTGGTTTAAAAATAATGATTTTTTTAAATTTGCGTGTAATATTATTTTATTAAAAATATATTGTTAAAAATAAGAGATAAAAATATATTTTGAAAATAATGGGATTAAACAAGAACTAAAAATATTGATTAAAATTAAAATTAAAATTATTAATTTTAATAATATATGTTATGGGATTCAAAATGTTTAATTATATATTTTATTGTTTTTTATAAAAATTTACAAAAAAAATAAAAATAAATTTTATCCTAGCCCAACGGGCTTTATTCATGGTTTTAGCCTTTAGGTATTTTGTTGCGCCACAGTTGACACCCTTTTGTTTTCTTCCTCCTCTGGTCCCGCCTCGAGATAGTGGAAGAAATATACGTGCAGCAGCCACACAGGAGCTGAAAAATGAGGTTCATAACATTAACATCCCGCGGCAAGAGCATATCGTCAGCCTTCATATTTTGCCCTTTCAATTCCACGCGAACTTTTTCCTCTGTACTCTGCAAAAAACCCAATCCCAGTACCCAATTTTCCTTCTCAGTTATTTTCCGTTCGAAATCAATTTCCTCCCAAACGGTGTCTTTTTTGAGGCGGAATACTGGGATTTCCGTGCCCAAATGCATCTCGTCTTCTGCCGCCAACACCGTGGACTGGACCAACCCCGTTTCGTGCTCGGAAATCGGGGGAGGTGTAAATTTGATCGAGGAATTAGAGGTTTTGGAAGAGGAGGATAAATGTAATGAAACTTTCAAAGCTCCCATTCCTGTTAGGGCATTTTTTTTCTCCACTAGGTTTGAGTTCTAAATTTCACTTTATTTATGAAAGAAAGGAAATTGGCGGAGTATATAAATATGTTTTACTTAAGCTTTCTTGTATTTTATTGTTAAATTTAATGCTTTGCGAGTATTATTATATTGTTTTGGTGACTGTGTTCCAGTGTGGATTTGAGGACCTTAGTGCAGAGCAATAAGCAGAATTTTATTCTCCCTTCATCTCGAATGACAAATTATGTGGTTATGAGATTTGGTGACTTGAAGCCCGAGTCTAATGTAAGTTTCCTTTTTTACTGTTCACTTTATGTTTATAATATTTTTGGACTAGCATTTTTTATTGAATTAATTACACGTCTTTGATTATAATTTGTTTTATTTAACACTGCATGATGATATCATTAAGCAATTGATTTAAAATAACTATAGAAACAAAAGGAATATTGTTTAATGTAGTATATAGTTGAAAATGTGCGTACACAAGTTTGATTTATTAGAGTAATTCTTCTTTGTATAGTGAGAGGATAAGTAGATATGTAAGAGACGTCAGTATCTGTTTGGGTAGGTTACGGAATGACTTTATAAAATATCAAGGGAATATTGACTCCATCCTTAGGGGGCAAAGTTCGATGTTATTGTAAATATAAGTATAGCTAGTGTGTAAAGATCTTTCAACTTCTAACATTTTTGTGAGTTGTGATCAAGGAAAACAACCACCCCTTGTCAATGCTAATGTGACATACATATTTATGAATTGAAGTGCTGATGAGTATGTAACTGATATTTTATTTTTGCGGAGATCAGGATTCTTAGCTTCACTTCGGTGGTGTAGAAACTAACTTTTAAATATGTCCTATTGTGAATTAGTTGCTTCTCTACCAGTTTACTTTTGTGTAACCAGCCCAAAAAAACTCGTACCCTCGATTGCTCCTCCAATGTAGATAATTTTGTAACAAACATCTTTTCATCAAACCGACATTTGAAATTATTATTGTTTACTTTTTAGCTTGAGAATAACCTGCTTAAATAGATTCAGTTCATGGAAAAGACCAACTCTTTACTTTTTGAAGATTTAGGGACTAAAATATGTATAATCTGTATTGTTATATGGGTTTGTATACAATATTTTTTTAGGCAATTTGCAGAAGGCTAATTGTACAAAATATAATGGATTTTTCTATTACTTCTGTATAATGTGCTCTGGTTTTAGAGTTTGTAGTAATTTGCAGATGACCACTATCTCCCTTTCTCAGAATGAACACGCATTCGCACTCATGCATGCATACTGCAAAACTGAATCTGTATGCCATACTCCTTTTGTTTTTCCAATAGAAAACGTAAATCCATTGTTGAAAAACAGAGGCAAAAGTTGTAACCTCCTATCTGTCTGTTGGCGAGCCGGCCCAATCCGCATCTTCATAGGCAGAAACAAGAGGGCAAAACAAGACTGACAGATAACAATCAGACCTCACCAGGGAGAGCCTAATTAAATATCAGAGAACAAGGGGTTGTTGATACAATCACTTTCTTCTTCCTCTAGTTAGCTGGAAGCTTGTGAGCCTTCAGTACTTGTAGTAATTGCAGTTAATGATATCTACTGGCCACATTTCCCTACATAGACTGAGCTCTTAACTTGCTTATTAGAGGAGGACATGATAGCATCGATATGCCGAGGCAATGATATGCTTTGTCTTTTCTATGGTCTAATACCTATTGATCCACCCCATCTTCATCTATTGTTGAAGGGGTGATGGAGTAGGCCTTTTCTAACTAATGGGAAGGTCCTTTATCTTTGCACCTTAGATCAATTTGGTGAAGCTACTTATCAAATTGAGTTATGATTCTATTGTATCAACAAAAACTTGTTCCTGAATACTCTCTGATTTAATCTGTTCTCTTATATTGTCATTTTTGCTTCCTTTGTGAATCTTCCTTCTCTAGAAATAGTGAGTATTCATCATTCTGTAGCGCATTACTTTTTAATAATATGTCAATGACATTATGCTAGTACTTCTTTAGATAAAGACATGATTAATGTTATACCTAAAAATCTTTCTAAATGATATGTGGTTTCAGGGCTTGGTTGCTAATTTAAGTGGAAGCGATTGCTGTTACATGATAGTTTTTCAGTATGGATCAATTGTCTTATTCAACGTCCGTGATCATGAGGTCGATGGATATCTAAAAATTGTTGAAAGACATTCTTCAGGATTGCTCCCTGAGATGAGAAAGGACGGTATGCCCATATTCTGGTGTCAAACTTATGCATAACCTCTGTCAAGTGATTGTGCTCATAGCTGATATCAATCATCGTCCAGTTTTTAATAACTGGTTCAAACCTTCTTCTCGATGCCCTGACAAAGCTGGCCTCAATCCTAATATATCTTACTTTAAAAACAAAAGAAATTATTAATTTCATATCCAAAGTAGAATTTCTCTGTTCCAAGAGAAGCATTTGATAACACACTGTTGTGTATCTTTGTTGGCCACTTTTGTATCCATCCTCTCCAATCTGATGAGTTTCTCTATGCTTGTGGAAAAAAATAGAGTATGAGGTGAGAGAGAAGCCAACTTTGAACACATGGATGCAAGGTGGGTTAGATTACATAATGCTGCAGTACCTAAATATTGACGGGATCCGTACTATTGGTAGTGTTCTTGGTCAAAGTATTGCTCTTGACTACTATGTGCGTCAGGTAGGTATCCTATCTCCATCCTTGTTTCGCCTATATGGTGGTGCTACTCTATTGGTTACATCTTGTCAAGCTCTATATGTGCTCTTTCAGGTTGATGGAATGGTTGCAGAATTTACTGACATAAATCGTGGGATGGAGAAAACTGGAACTTTTACAATGGAGCGAAAAAAGCTCTTTCAACTAGTTGGAAAGGCCAATTCCAACCTTGCTGATGTAATTCTTAAGCTGGGTCTTTTTGAGAGGTAATACCTTCAAGAATATTCTGTAAGAGAACAAGTACTTCATCTGTTCTCATTGTTGTTTCGTACTATAGCATTTGAGAAATGTTTTTTTCAGCTAATGAAATGGCTTCTGGTCTTTCAACTGAAGAACTATGTTAAGTGAATATATATATATATTTTCCTTTTCTCCTATTTTTTAATTGCCCGCTTACCTTTAATTCAGTAAAATTTAAAGCCATATCTGTTATTAGTTGATCTACCAAGAAAAGAAATTGTGATATCTGTACCTCAAGCAACTTCTATCCCATGTTTTTACAGTATATTTTGATATCGTTAAGTGTCTTTTAGGATATCTTGACGTTTCATTTTTCTCATTAAATTTGGTTGGCCTCAAGTTTTCAAAATCTCGTGTGCCAAAATCAGCTGTATAACTACATGACCTCGTGGAATGATAGTTTAGCCTTCTAAGGTTTGTTAAATGATAGGAAACAAGAATGGTATGATGTGATAAGATAAGTTATCTAAGTCTAATTGCCTTTCCTGAAATCGAAAGACAAAAGAAACATAGCAGCTTGTTGCATGCAATGCCAATGAGAGTTTTTATTTTCTCCTACTCTCTGACCAGAGAATAAAATAATGATTTATTGTGGACAATCAAGTGGTGCACTACAATTCTGTTTAAGAGGCAAATACAACACAGAATTCAAACACAAGTTTACGTGGAAGGTATTAAGATGAAATATTGGAAGTATTGGCAGATCTGAGTTTAATTGTTCATTAGCTTTATTTTCTGCATTTTTTCATTTTGTTAACTTCCGTAGATAGGATATACAACTAGTGGATTATTTCCAAATCCTAGAAATCTGGCCTTTTATCTGTTACCTTATTTACAGATTTAATGAACTCTTATGTACTGTATTTAAGCTTCCATTTCTATTCTTTTAAACAGAAATTTTCGGTCTTCTGACATTCTTCATGGTATCATCCTTTTAAGAGTTTTGGAAACTATTCCTTTTTACAGCCTTTATTGTTGCTATCCAGCATTCGTTGCTGTGGTGTTATTTGCAGCTTTCATTGCCACTGCTTTTGTCTATCCCTTTATTTAAACAGATCTTTACATATTTTATGAAAGCCTACAATAAACAGTGACAGCTCTGTGGCAGCCACTAACAAACCTACAGTCAACTATCCATTCTTTTTTTAAAATCCAAACATCCAGATGGAACACATCCAAATTGAATATATGGAACTATATGGAATGGTCAATCATGTGAATCTCGTTATTAGTACACATAAGATCAAATGCATCGTGGTATTGCTAAGACACCTCGATGCATGGAAGATCCATGTATGATATTTGGGAAGCTGAAATTTTGTTCTGTCTTGGTACTCCATTCTATACAACCACAAATTTACTTTCTTCTATCAACAACTAAGGATGATTAGGAGTCAATTTCAAGAACCTAAAGGGAAGTCTGCATCTCAAAATTGAGATAAAGAGGCAGGTTCTCAACACCAAGCAAGGCTCGTGTCACAGATTGATACAACTCTCTTGATTGTCTATTTTGGGACTAGATCTATGTCAAGATCTGGAGATGAAGTCCAAGTAAGGGTGCTTTGGTTCCTAATAGGCTAAATCTTGAGTATGTTCAAGCTCGTGTGGGGTTGTTTGGAAGAGTTGCTTCCTGTAACTTAGATGATGCCTTCACGAAGAACTAAACTAATGGGAGGCAACTCCAGGGTTCCTATATCGGAAAACTTAGCTACAGCCACCTTTAAATCTGGCTCCAATTTAGGGGACAAGAAAGCTACACATAAAGACAGTCTGATGCGATTACTGTCAGAAACCAAGGCACAAAAGAGCTGTAGGCTAGAAGTTGCATGAGTAACAAAACTTGAAAATTTGAGCAAAGAACTATTTGCGAAAGTTGGACAGACACATCAAACTGCAACTTGGGAGAGATACAAGATGCCGTATGTCCACTATAAATGATGGGGAAAAAAGCATAGAAAGCTATTGAACTAGGTAGACAACCAAAACTCAGAATCTAGTTTGGGTCAACTCTTGCCTTGTTGCCGAGTCATGTAATATTTATACCTATCTGTGGGGTGAAAGACACGTTTTTTTTTTTGTACAGGTCCCATCAAGGGGAAATATGGGATGAAGGGGAGTGGAAATAGATTTGGCAGTCATTCTTCGGTAATACTGAATATTTCCTAATTTTCTAAGGAAACTTACAATTTTGGGTTGGGCGTTTTGTTGCTAATTTTGGGCTCGATGCTGTCTGTCTGTCTGTCTGTCTATTTGGAGATAAACAGCAACGTGGGGCTTCCTTAGTAGGTTGAATTTGTTAGCCATTAGCAGGGCTCAATTTTATGTAATTGAAGCGATAGCCAGTGTGATTTAATCAGACATTATAGATGTAGGCGCCCTTCTATAAATACTAGTGACTTGATGATGATAAGCCTTAAAGTTTAGAATTTATAATTGAGTCTTTGTCACCCCATACTTCTTGTTCTTGATCTTACTCTCTTAGGGTGGCTGGTTTAATTGTATTTGAGAGCATGCATTACATGCTATTGAATAGGAAATTACTGGTTAACTTTTGAGATTTCCACTCCTAGTGGCAACTTCCAAGCTTGTTATGGAGCTCATCTTTAGTTGGAGATGGGTGTTATTATTTGACTTGTGATTGGGCCTAACCTACGCATACATTGCAAAATCCTATTTTATTTCTCAGAATTCTTTAAACTGGTTTAGGAAACCCCTGTTGGCTTGAAAGATGATGTTGATTTGGGGAACCTGGAAGGATAATGTTTTTATGGTTTTCATTTTCATTTTTGCTTTATTTTTCTGAGTCATATCCAACATATGTTTACCTTGAGGGGCTAGGACTGCTTATTTTGCATTTTTAATTATTTAAGAAGGCTAATTTGTTAAGGGTCGTCTACATTATATTTTCATCTTAGACGACGTATGTGAGATTCAGTTCAAGAAATTCAATTTGACTGTCAAGTGTTTTTATGTAGTCCCTTTTGTCATTTTTTAACAGGATAAAGGAAGAGAAGAAATTGAAGCATCGAAACCTAACTAAAATGTTCTTTTAAGCAGCTCTTTGCAATATTGTTGCTGGTTCTTGGGCCCAGTTTTTGTGTGTGTGTGTGTGTGTGTGTGTGTCTATATTTTTGTTATTGACATGCATTTGTTGTCATAGTTTTCTGTTCCAACATACTGCCCACTTTGTGTCTATTTTTATGAATATCTTTATATAATTGTCATGCATTTTGTATTGAGAATAGTTTTCTCCAATGTACTATCATAAATTATATAGTATTCTTTAGTAATTTGTTTTACGTTCTATAGGTTTTTCTACTAATATTATATTTTCTAAATTATTCAGATCAGACATAGCATGGAAGGATGCCAAATATGCTCAGATTTGGGAGTATCTTAGAGATGAATTTGAATTGACTCAGAGATTTGCTAGTCTTGATTTTAAGTTGAAGTTTGTTGAGGTATTACATTAATCTTTTTATACTTCATATATGTTGCATAATTTACTTCTAATGTAAATGATTGTAATATTTGATGTCTTTATTTTCCATTGCAGCACAATATTCGTTTTCTTCAAGAAATTCTTCAGAATAGGAAGTCAGATTTTCTGGAATGGCTCATTATCATACTAATAGGTGCTGAAATCCTCATATCTGTCTATAATATTGCCCATTAGTCATCAATTACATCCTTATAGAACCAAATTCGTTTGATGCGTGAGCCATGCGATGTGCTCATTGTGGATGCGCTCTGCTAATATATATTTAATTGATCTGCCATTATCCAACTTGTCATTAAGATTCTTTATGTTCCCTGTGAAATTTTGACTGAAAACCCTTAGGGGATTTGCTTATCACCAATTATACTGTATTAGTATTTGAACTATGTGACTTTTTCCTCTCACATGAAGGAAATAGAATCCTTTTCATATCTATCGGGTAATAGATTATTGGTACAACTTACGACATCTTTCTTCATGGTAATTTTAAAAATACCCTTGAATGCTTTGCTTCTTAGTGCTGTATTAGTAATCTCAAGATGTGTAAATGAAAGATACCTGGCAAAGGCTGGCTCATTATTTAGTCTTAGATTTATCTGCGAAGTGCTCCATGCAATTAAATCCTAGATTTTGTATTTGAATGTAGTCTTTTTTTTTTTTTTTTCTGAAGGAAAAGATTCAAGTTTCATAAAAAATGATAAGTGATAAGAAATTTGGGATTCAATCTGTACTGGGATAGTAGCAAAGAAAGCAAGCTGGTGTGCGCAGAATGTATCGCCACAGCCCCACTCCCCACTCCTCCAACGGACTCAATATATCAAGGATTCGAGCATGAGGTTCTGACCTGTGCCCAGTTGAGAGGTTGTACACAACCAAAGAGAGTTGAACTCGACATCGAGAATGTCTAGTCTATTGTCCCGATCAAACTGCAATTCATAAAGGGCCATAGATTGTGCAACCTCTGGATTAAAACTTCCCCTAAAAACCTGAGAACCACAGCACGACTATCCAGAATGATCACCCTGGCACCCTCAAAGATGTCTTTAGCTCGAGCAGCCGCATCAACATTCCGCCCGACAATTGGTTTAACCCCTCATTCAAAGGCTGAGATCCCGCTTCACACTGTAGCTCAATGTCTAGATTAAAACCTTGGCTTGTTTCTCAGTTTCACCTTGAAACACCAGTTCCTCTCATATCTAGATTAAAACCTAGGCTTCTTTCCTAGTTTCATCACGAAACACCCAGCTCCTCTCACTCCATAGGAACCATAATAGACCACTGATTTGATCAAATTCATTCTTGGGTGGACTATGAAAAATGTGTAGAATAATGTCATCCACTATTGCCCAATACATGGTTTAATTCTCTCTCAATAGCCAGCTGCCCTCCATAATAGTTTATCGATTATACATGGTTTAATTCTCTCTCAATAGCCAGCTGCCCTCCATAATAGTTTATCGATTATGTTGTATGTAAATCATTATGTACAAATAGCATTACTCATAGTTTATAAGAAAGAAAGAACACATGCATATTGCTCTTACCCAATCCCCACCTAGAGCATGTAGGATCTTCGGGAATGCTCAACAAATTTTCTACAGAGGGATGCCATAAGAAAGAAAGAACACGTGCATATTGCTCTTACCGAATCCCCACCTAGAGCATGTAGGATCTTCGGGAATGCTCAACAAATTTTCTACAGAGGGATGCCAGTTTTTAAACAATCTCCAAATGAAAATCAAAGAGTTTTGGTGGTAGTTTGTCCTCACATCAGCTAAAAGAACTAGAACCCTCTTTTCCCTCACTTACCCTTACTATATCCACTCTTGATTGTGCTATATCAAATGGTCACACCTGCCCACACTAGAAGGGAGGGATAGAATTACCTCACTGTCAACAGGAAGGAAGGAAAAGAGGAAAATGCTGAGAGACCCGCTCTTCATCCCATCCACCCTCCTCGTGTAGTAGTTTTCGCACCCGGACCAAACCCCCAACCAGCCTAGAAATATGCATGAATGATGGGGCACGAGGTAGCCATGGGTCACCATAAATATCGATCTTCGATCCCTATCCAACCCTTCATCTGAACCCCTCTTGATCAACTCATGTCTTCAAAGTATGCTTTTCCATAAAATGGAAGAACAAGGTTGAGCTACAGCTTCAAGGAAAGACCTGTCCCAAAAAAATTTCATAACCGTGGAAGCCAAGAATCCCCATTTCTAGCAGCTTCCGTGCTTGTTTAACAACTAGAGCCTAATTAAACTTCCTCAACTTCCGAAATTAAAGCTCATTTCTCACTTTTGATTCACATAATTTCTTTCAACTCACCCATGAAATCTCTCTCTGACCTGTTCCCTATCCCCACCAAAATCTCATAATCATCGAGTTTAGTTCCCTGCACAATGACTTTCGAAATTTGAATATGCTCATAACACAAGTGAGAACTGCCTTTATTAATACCTCTCTACCCCCGTGAAAAGACTCCTTTCCCAACCTTTCACCTTATTACACAGTCTTAAATCCTGCAAATGTTTTCCTTTTATCCCTTCCTACCAACGATGGATGTCTTTGCATGTATCGTGTAATTGGTATGAAAGTTGTAAATTTAGATGTAATTGTAATTAAAGTTCGAGGACTTTATATATAATTAAATAAGAAGATATCAACAAATTGAATTTGGTCTTTAATTAAAACTCCTACTTGTGTTTTAATTAAGACTTCTATTTGAAGTTTATTTGGAAACCTTATTCTATATGGATTGAAATATTATCTCTATAAATAGAGACTATAGAGAACCTAAAAATTCTGCAACAACTTGATACAATATTTATTCTATAGCGTTTCAAATTCGAAGTGAAAAAAATTATTTTCTTACTTTATCCGTATGTCCAATCTAGAATTTGTTTGATTTAATTAAAAGAAGACATCCATCCGTTGGTGTAGTTTTAACTTTGGAGAATATCATAGAAGACTTGATGATTTGAATCGTCTTGGAATTAAAAGCTGAAAACTCGTGATCCAAAAAATTGAAAGTTTGTAATTTAGATTCAATTCAATACTTAACCATTGAAATTAGGTAAAATTCAAATCATTTATTCTTGATATAATATACACGTAAACATGTCGACGATCCTTTTTTTTAAATAAAAGTTTTATTTTTTAATTTTCAGGTAAATCTTATTCCACATTTCAACATCTATATGATAAACACCTGAATGATATTGAAACAACCAAAGATGGAGTTAGATGGGCTTTATGAAAAGGAGGAATTGTATTGACACAACTGGATACTACAAATTCAATCATCTTCCTGGCTTGAACTGGGCTGTAAAACATTTATTAGGAAATAGCTCTTTAACCATTTGTTTGGTACAGCTCAAAATCCAATTAAAATTGAAAATATGATCGTTATTGGGTCCCATCCGTCTAATAAAATTCAACAATAACGCATAATTTTTCAATTTTAATTCAATTTTAATCTCTACCGAACACACCCTAAATCTATCCCAAGTCATAGCATTGATAACTTCTATGCTGCTCATGGTGTCCCACAAGTGTCCAACACTATCTCGTAGTAGAAATGATGTTCAAAACTCTACATTTGAGACTCTACTGTATTTAAACATATTTTCTAAAGTTCTCAACCAATCCTCTACTACTGTTGGGTCTAATGCATCCACAAATATTGGAGAGTTTTCTAAATCTTTTCCCAATTGTCTCAAACTGTTCAGCTCTTTGTTATAGTTGTACAAATCTATCTCTTTGTTGTCCTCCTATTTCTCTCTGTTGCATAAATTATTAAGTTTTTTTGTGATTGCTCCGAAATTTATCAATAACCACATCCATATTATTATCAATGGCACTTGCCTCTTGCCTTGGGTTCTAGCTTCTCCACTACATTCACCTTTAATTCTTACCATGATTGCCATAACTGTTTACAAAACAATCGTAATAAAAATTAGCCAATATTATTCATGAAACATGCAAATAGTAATATAACAAACAAAACTTATTGGCGTAGCTATGCTCTTTCATACTCCGAGATCATGTACATGGACAGTCTACAGAATTATAACTTGGCTCTAATACTATTCTCTGTTACACCCCATTTATATAGATAACCATACACTCACATGTATATAAATAAAAACTTGACGACTCAACCTATACATACGATTGCACATTTTTTTTTTTGACATGATAAAATGAAATAAGCATCCTCATAATAATGTTCCCATATATTCTCACCTAATCACCTATGATGTTCATATAACATATTAAGAAAATACTATATAACCAAATTTCAACATATTTACTTTGAGGGTGCAAAAGTATCATCTATACCATTTCAAAAGTCATGCATATACAATACATGATCCCTACGAATATAATGCAATAGATTGTAAGACCAAACAACAACCGATAAAATAACTTTACATGTCGTCATCCATGTACATAGAACTTCGGAATCCCATAAAAGCTTCACAGTTATCCATGTCTTCTATGTAATTTCAAACTCACCTACAATGCAAAAACTACATAAACTAATGCACAATAAGTAAAAATCATACACGCCAGGAGTATGAGTAATAAGAGCATATGACATCATGTCATTTCTTTTAACATTATGTCAAAAATGCTTTATTCAAATATTCATCACAGTCAGCTCAAAATAATCCCATTAGAATTTTTTTTCCCTTTCATTGGGGCCTTGACATGCATCAAATAAAGCTATATTCAATATCAACATCAATAATTAAATGATCAATATGATATCGATACAATCAGGACCATCTTCTTTTGACCACTAGAAGTACGTCCCCTAGCAGCCCCTATGATCACCCAAGAAATATCACACCTGTGGCGTCAATAATCATAATATCACAAAGGAAGGGTCAAGTGGTCCACCTTCCCATGATCACCAAAGACACATCCTCTATCTATCCTTACGATCACCCTGGAAGTCTTGCCCACAATGTTAAAACATATTACATAAGCATACGTCACATGCCTCAGTGCCCTAGTAGTGGTTGATAAAACATTTTATAATGTAAATTCATTTTTGCAATCATATCGTGCATGCTAGATTTTTAACGATGGATATATGTCGTGCATGTATGTATAAATGCTCGTGAATGTCATATCTCACCAAAATAGACGTCAATATGTTTCGAAACCCCATACTCATCATAACCATCATATGATATACAATGAAATCTTTATCAAATTTATATAAATATTACAACAATATTCTATAGAGAATATTTCACGTTACATTGTAGATGTAAACGAATTTTTACTTACCTTTTTGCCTTTGTGTGCGATCTTTCTACGGGATGTAGGCCAAGTCTCCTTTTCACCTGTAGTCAGAAAGAAACCTATATTACCATCTAATATTAGACATGATCCCCAGTTTGATCATCTTAACTCACATATAATTCCATAATGAGACCTTAGATGCCAAAATATTCTAGATTAACACTACAAGTACCCAATCGTTTCAAGTTCAATGAATATAAACATCATTTAATTCGATCATTAACATCCTAACACTCATTCACATCAATTTTCCAAGCTTTGGAGACAATTAGATATCATGTAAAGGTGGAATTATATGAAATCTGAGGATGGACAGAATCTGTTTTTCAATTTCTATCACTGTCTAGTTCACTTTCCGACCTTTTTTTTGTACCCTTGATCACATCAATCAATTCCCAAAATTTTACCGCACTTATATAACATATATTTACAGCCTGAAAATCGGTCCCTCTTACCGAACACCGAATCAAGAATTTCACTATGGCTGTTTTGAGTTTCACTTGGATTAACATACTACAACTCAGATTCTAACCTATTAAAGATCATTTATATTCTTCTAAATCATATATAAAATCATTCATTAATAAATAAAAGTTATACTCAAGGTATTATCCAAAATAAAAGGTTGAATATGCAGAATCTAGCAACTATGCAATTTTTGTCCTCTGTTGTTTCACTCAATATTCCTCCACCAATTATCCCTCTTTTTCCATAATAACACCTCCAACACCACTCCCAACATAATATAAATCAAGTTTAGAGGCTCAATAAATTGTAACACCTTAAAAACAATGAAAACAACCTTCAAAACCGTGAGCTAAACTCACTTGTCCGGAAATTCAGTTCCAGCTTCTTGGTTTTTACTTCCAGTTTGGTCCTTTGCTTAGAATCAATTGGGGATAAGTTGAAGGAGTTAATTTCTTATTTATTAGGTAGATATAAGGTTTTTAAGGGGCTTGAGTCGTGCGTAATGTTTAGGAGTGAAGAAAGTTACTATTAAAATGACAAGTAGCACAAGTATGAGGTGTTCTAAGCATGTGGTGTCTCTTTGTAGTAAAATCTGATTTTACACCCATCTTTGCAGTAGAAAATCAAGTATCTATGACCTATATTAGTGGGTCTACCACCTAATTTAATTTCCATAAGATCCTAAAATAATTTATAGAGTTAATTCATTAACCGTTCATTCGATTCCTTATCCGAAAGGCACTCAATTCTCGATCGATTTCAACAATTTGCACTTCACTATTTATAGCCTCCCATGAACATTATATTATTACATTGTGATCATATCACTTCGTGCCTAATGTCCCAAATATGTCATAGACTTATTTAGGATTTAGTGTAACCATGATCAACCGAATTAAAAGCGTGTACCGATAATGATTTCAATACTTTCAATATTACAATTATTTTACAAATCAATATTCAACATCTAGATTAACCTAAATTTCCACCATAGCTCAATGTAATATTCACCACATAAGTCGACGAGATTGAAGACTAATACCATATAGAGATCGTAAAACTTCAATAATCAAATGCACCATAATAAGAGAAAGCAATTTCGAACTATTGATGCAAATGTAACTTGCAATGTAAATAGTATGTAATGCATGAATTGTTGACCTATGGTCAAATCATATGTTTTGATTATAACAAATAATTTATGTTTATCTCTAATTCACTCTTTAAATTGATTGCATGATTGGCAAGATTGAGGCAAAACCATTGAACGAGAAATTGATAAGACAAGGAAGCTCAAATGAAGAGATCGATCAAGCACTCGTTGAGACTAGCTTTACGTCACTTTGAAT
>CAIGRN010157894.1:0-11047 GCA_903798345.1 Fraxinus anomala
CAAATCTTCTTTCGTTCCGAAACGATCGAGAAAAGGGTGAAGATAATCTAACGGATCAGACTACTGCCGCACGGTGTCCCTTTCTGTGCTAAGAAGAAAGGCACCCCGTGAAACCAAGTATTGTACATGTAGCATTGTTGATTTTTCAATAATGAGGGGTCCAGCTTGGTTGTCCACCCTTTGTCATAAGAATAGCGTTGCTCTTAAAATTAACGTCACTATCATGCGCAAGCGTTTAAAATTGACAACACTACATAGATAGAAAGTATCTAACTTACATATCAACCTGGATAACAATCTATAGAATGCATTTGAGATATTCTAAGAGCTCTATTTATATCCAAGTTAAAAGACATTTTCAATCGCTAGGTGTCATATATACCTAAACGGGCTAACAAAGTAACTAACGTAGAAAAAATCAAAATTAGAGATTTCATTGTAATAAATTAAATTGAATGATTCAATTAAGATTTTACTGAAAGTTCGGTCACCAATAACGAAATAACCATAAGCCCGTAGAAATTAAAATTCAAATTTTAATCTAAGTATCTAAGTCAAAGTCAATAATTAATTTTAACCACAAATTTTATGGAACTCGCAACTTTCTAATTATATATTTTATTAATTTTTATCAAAATTCATTAAAATTTTAATTTTAATTTCAATTTGAAAAGACTATATAAACAGTAAGTCTATTTGGCCCTGCATTGGACACCGCCAAAAAAGTGCGGTGGCTTCAAACGCTGCTTCTGGATACAAGTAGAAGATCTGGGCATCTTCCAAAACGGAAGAGGACAAAAGCAACGTCAGCAATTTTAACGGTTGCCTGGAAAGAGCGGTGTAAAGCACGTGATTGGAAATGTTGGTAGAATTTCCCAGCTCACTCTAAACGATGGAGTATGTGGTGGCTAATTTCATGCCACGTGTCATTACATGAGACTTGAGTTCTTAACTTCCAAATAAGATTCCGCCGCTGCTTGGCCCCATTTTCTAAAGTTCTTTTTTTTTTTTTTTTTCTCAATACATTTTGAAAGTACATATTTTTTAATCAAATAATTTTGCTGATAAATTCATAACCTTTTTACATTTTACATTACATTTAAAAAAAAAAAAAAAATCAATTTTCACAAATCTATTCCAAAAAACTCAATCATATATTTTTTCTAAAAGTATTTTTAATAAAATTTATTCATAAAAAAATATTCTATCAAGAAGGTTTCGATCGAATCTATCAAACTTTCATATTAGGATAGTCAATAGTCAACACGAGTAGCTTAGTTGAGATTGAATTATTCATGGTATGTAGCGATGGGTTGAGCGATCCCTCTAGTCTGCGCTGGAATATTTGAAAGGTGGGAGTAGGAAAGAAATTAAAATGTCTCTACTTATCTACTATCTTAATTATTTTCTAAATGTAATTTAAATTTAAAAATAAAAATAATAGTAAATGGGTTCAGGTGGAGTTCACGTTTCCTTTAATATATTTTAATTATTCTTAGAATTTCAATCTTTGCTCATTATAGCAGTGAAATTCTAGCTTTTTTAATGTTTTCTTATCTTTAAAATTGAGGATCTCAAGTGCGACTTAAATATGATGTAATGTAACTAATTTTATGAAGTGCACCAGATAGTTTATTTATGCCTTCAATTTTAGCATGTTCTCACTAAAAAAAATTGTATTTTCAGCGACCAAGAAGCTCCAATTTGCTGCGATAAAAGAAGCGGCAGCTCCACAGTCCATTCTGCTTCCCTCAGTAAGCCCTCGTTTACTACTTGTTACCTTGCGATAAATTAATGTACTGTTCTTGTCTTATCAACTCAATGAATTATTTTTTGATTGTTGTTGAAAAAAACGTAATTCGACTTTACGTGCTATAATGCTAATTAAAGTAATAAGTCACTTTTAATTAGTTTCTAGATGGTTAAGCATACAATCCAATTTTTCTAAGTTGAATTACCGAAGTTGTAATATTTGGAAAGCAATAAATAACACAAAATCTGATGATGGAGAAACCCAATTGGGTAAAAACTCACTAGATGATTAAACATACAATCCAAATTTAGTCCTAAATTTGAATACCTCAGTTGTAATATGAAAAACAATAAACAATGAACACCGATATGATGAAGGAGAAATCCAACTGAGAAAAACTTCGGGACCAATCCAATTATCCCCACTATAAACAATATGGGTTACAGTTCAATATGTTGAATAGGCCGAAAAAATCTGTTTAAAATAGTCAATTATGATTTTTTGAAACAACCCGTCGCTCGAGCGAAAACTCGGCGACGGCAAGCGACGACCTCTCACTCGAGCTAGAACCGGGCGACAAACGAGCGACATCCATTCTGTTTTGGTCGCTCGAGCAGTGTTCAAGCGATAGACCAGCGATAATGCGGCGCCATGTTTCTCCTCTTTCCATGCTTGAACCCTAGACCTCATAACCCAAATTATACAAATTGCACCCTAGGTCCTTGATTTTTACAACACGTTACAAATCAATCATTTTGTCTACAGAATCGTCAACACTAAAAGCCTAACCATTGTTATCTTGTCGACTTAATGAATTATTATTGTCTCGTAAACTTAATAAGTCCTTGTTGAGGGGGAATTAAAATCATATTTTCAGTAGATTTGATAGAGTTGATGAAATGTGTGATTGAAAGGTGTGTAACTCATAAAATAAATGATTAAAATTAATTGTTGACTTTGATTTAAATTAAAATCTAGATTTAAATCAATACCAAATAAGGGATAAATTTTAGCACATGTCATAAATTCTTGGATCCGTCTCTGACTCCATATGCACATGCCTTGGGGGATGGAAACAAAGAATTGCAGTCAGACATACATTGAGCATAAGAGCAAGAAGAGCGGCTTACAACATATGAAATTCAAAATATGTAATTCGTTCTTACTCCCTTAACCCTATTTGTTACTATTTGCTCAAAGTATCATGCTTGTATGTTACTGTCCCATAACGAGTTCCGCATGAGAAAATTTATAGTATTTTTGAAGTATGGAACTCAATACTTTCTAACAGCATCTCTAAGAGACTCTTTAAATTAAATTTTTCAAATTTGGAGAGTCAAACTCACTCTTTATAATTAAATGCATTCAAAGTGTTTCAATTTTAAATATAGGAAAACAATAAAATAATTTAAAGAAAAACTAGTAATATATAATTTATAAAGAGGAATAATAGTGAATCCATCAAAATGTGTAGATAATAAGGAGTTATAATTATGAATGTGTATTTAAAATTAATATTTAATTTTAACTAAATTTATTCTTTCTAAACATGATCTAAATTGTGGGCCGCTTTAATTTGTAATCCTGAGAAATGTTTACAAATTGAACAGCTAGTGTACAAGTTGTATGGAGAGCCGGGACAGTGACTGTAAATAATGTCGAATTTGCCAGTTCACCACTAGCTGAGGCTAATATTCTGGGCCAATTGGGCCGATTATATCATGGGATTGAGGATTGAATTCTTATTTTATTGTATTATTGGAAGTCCATTTGTGTAATGGGTCCAGCCCATTCCTTTACCTTAATTGAATGTTGCAACATTGGTCCCTATCCTTCTGCTCAAACATCAATTTGCTTCTCAAATTTAAGAAAAGAGCAAGTTAGTCCTCAAACTTTTAACATAGTTGTACTATTTGTCTCATCACGACGAAATGGTCCAAAGCTCTCTTAAGTTTTTGAGTAGCTCTCCCACCACCAACTCTATGAAGTTAGCTTATGTTCTCCAACTCTAGGTTAACATAGAAATTTGAAATGATGTGTTTTCACGAGGGTCATGTGACGATTTAATAAAACTATTGATGATTTTTGCTGTTAAGGTCCCTCTTCTATCATGTTTTATTGAGCTTATGATTATCCTCATTCGAGAAGAGGCTTAGATACATTTACGCATGACATGCTCCAACTGTTTAAGCTATTCTTTTCATAATTTGTTAAATTGAATTTTCGGTCACTGAGGTTTTCATTTTTTCAAATGATCTCACTTAGTTGTCATCTTCTCAATTTACGTTTTAAAGATAACCTGTCGAAACGTTAGTGTGCTAACTTAAGACACACATTCATTTTAAAGTATTCAATTCTTTGGAAATTATAGAAAATTGCACCATCGGTCCTATCTCATCTCGCTTGAATAGCAAGTTAGTTTTCAACCAAGTTGATCCTCAACCTTTCAATTTAGCTGTGTGATCTGCCACCAACAAAAATAACTATCCAACATTCTCTTCAATTATCACGTGACTTTTGCATTTCCAACTTTTGAAGTTAGCTTTTATAAATTTGGATGAATCTAGAAATTTTAAGCCAGGTATGTTTTCCAGGAGGTCGCATGATGACTTAACAAATTTTGCGATTTGTCAAGATTAATTGTGCAATTATAATAAAGATTTGAGGACCAACCTACTTTAATGTTGAACACTAACTTACCGTTCATATAATAAGATGGAGACTGGCGAGTGGACATTGTACATTTATTTAGAGCGTCTTTACTTAATTATCTATGGTGAATTAAAGGCAAAACCTCAATATGGATGCACTTGGATAAAATTGATGAGAAATAGGTGAAATTGGAGCTTAATTATGATTGATTCAGAGCAATTGATTATCAATCGAATTGCAAGTGATCAATTAGAAGTATTAAAGAGGTGAATCACAAGTTTGGGGGTTAGATTCAACAATTGAAAACTTTGAGAACTAAATATCACACTTTTAAAACCAGTATCGGATCGATAATTAATGATTTTGGAATGTGGACGACTAAATTATGAAGAATTAAAGTCGAAGAACCTTCCATGAAATATTTGAGGACATGAAAAAAAAAATCCAAAACTGTGATTTAGGTATCAAAATGGGCAGAATAAAAGTTCAGTCAGTTTTGTCGCGATCACACCATTTTGGTGTGATTGCATGGAAATGTCGATATGTGATAAAGATACACTACTATACTTTACATAAGATTTTTATGAATGTTCTTGAGTTTTAATGCTTATTTGCATCTTCGTATCTTCCATAAAGATATGTGAAGCTCACATGTGATGATATCTTTAATTCTGCTTATAGAGATTTTTAAACGAATTAGGAACATTAATCTTCATATATGAATATATGTGTGAATCAAGGATTATATTAAAATTGATGAAAGTAGGAAAATTTGTGATTCGTGTATTTGTTGATTGTTTAAGTTTTATAAACCCTTTCAACTAATTATATATATTAGTTAACTTAGTATAAATTTATATTGTTAATATTAAACTCATCTACAAATTAATCATGCTGTTCGATTAAAGTTGACATTAATTGAAACTAGATTAATTATTTAATTCTCGTGATAATGATATTTTATTCACTACTTTATCACTTTACTATAATACCATGCACTTACTGAATTTTGTCCATCAGGGACCGATTGTGCAATTTTTCCTATCAAGTGACATAAGTATTTTAAGATGCTTTTATTCATCCCAACAATAATATGGCTTGAGAAGTGTAGGCAAATTTTATAAATCTTATTAGTAGTAAATTTAAGTTCTTTACATAACCATATTCTCTATTTTGTTTAGTTTGTCCTAATTCAAAAATTCAATACAATAAGATTATTTACAATCACAATCAAATATGTTAATTTTAGTGTTCATCTCTTTTTTGTTTTGTTTTGTTTTCGAGAACGAGAATTGATATTTGGCATATTCCTCTATGACATTTTATCAAGATCACATCCAGGCTTTTCAATAATTTACGCAAGACAATCCAACTACTTAAGTAATTTTTTTTTCTTGATTTACATTTTTAAGTTAAAAATTTCAACAATAATTAGTATTCCTAATTCTCAACACGCACACATGAGAATATTGCTATATACTAAGGACTATGGTTAAAAGATCCATATACCTAAGTATTAGTAGGTCATCCAACACAAGGGTTTCGATTTGATCTCCTCAAATAAACAACGTTTTTAGGTTTTGTTTGGTAGCTTGCACTCTTCCACAAGCACATACGTGTATGTATGTAGTCCACAAACCTCCAAATTTACAACATTATTTAAAGTTTTTTAATATAGTACTTCTTGAGAGCTTTGAAGATCAATATTGACCAGATTTGGGGGGTGCACATGACGTGGGGTTGGTATAGAACATATTTGACACGATAAATTGAACAATATACAAAACAAAAGCACGAAGAATATTGTCTCATTTTATTTTTTGTTTTGGTACGTTTTCGTACAAAACATCACATTCTTGAAAAATTTGTATACGAAGAAAAGGTAGCGTATTTTGTGAACTCTATATCTGCACTTAAAAGTACCGAATAATATTAAGAAAACTAAAATTCCGTCAATTATAGTATCCATTATAAAGGATGAAAAATAAATATATGGAAACTTTCCATTATGTGCCCTCCAAAGAATAACATTTTCTTTATACATTTTATTTTTATTTGTGGGGGTGGTGGTTCTTTCGCCAAAACCAAACCCCATTATACTCATTGGTGGATAAGTTTAAGTTCGAATATTTGAATTAAATTTATTATCCATCAATAAATTGACGTGTTCCGTCTTAAGTGCTAAGCACCTTAGTATATCATATCTCTATATAATATATACAAAATGTGTTTTGGCTAGGTTAGGTAACTTAAGTTACATCGTGTCACTACCTATTCACCAAATATCCCCAGAGTCTTGTATGCATGTGTATCTATATATAGAGAGAATCAAGTGAGAGAAAGAGCAACATTTCTTTGTTTTCAAGCTTTCCCTTTATAGAAATGGTAGATAATAACATATGGTCCAATACCAATTCATCAAACATACAAGGTCTGCTCAAATACAGCTATACTGCTACTTCTGATAATGCTTCATCAGGACATCATGATCATGGGCCGTTCATCAAGGATCTAGATCATCTTCTTCCGATAGCAAATGTCGGTCGAATCATGAAAAAAATACTTCCTCCCAATGCAAAAATCTCTAAAGAGGCTAAAGTAACCATGCAAGAATGTGCATCAGAATTTATCAGTTTCGTTACAGGAGAAGCATCTGATAGATGTCACAAGGAGAAGCGAAAGACAGTTAATGGGGACGATCTTTGTTGGGCGCTCGGGAGTTTAGGATTCGACTATTACGCTGAATCGTTGAAGAGGTTTTTGTGTAGATATAGAGAAGCAGAAGGAGAGAAAGTTGATAATAATCAGAATATTAAGGCTGTTGTTTCCTGTACTCCATTCAGTTTCAATGTGATGGTGGATAAGAGTGAAAGCTATCTCTCTTCAGGAGATTTTGGGCCGTTAAGAGATTAAATTTTGGGATTTTATATTTGTAGCTTTTGTTCTTTATCTATATAACTGTTTTGTAAATCATAACGATTGTTCATTTTCTCTTTGTTGTAACGTCTCATGTTTCTTTACGAGATTGTTGTACGTAACCATGATGTTTTCTTTTTCCTCTAATGTTATCTCTAATGCTTGAAATTAATAATTTTATCTTTATTGTGACTGATTCTGTATTTCAGTGAAATATACCTTGAACACTTAGACAATCGACTTGCCGATTAAAATTAATTATAGTATATAACAATTAATCAAACGTAGAATAAATGATATGATAAATTAAACTTAGAAAAAATGATATGATATATTTGGTATATTTTACCCTTACAATGTTTTAACTTTCCCTTTTTCGTAAATTGAACCCAAACTTGTACCGAGAGTGTGTTCGGTGCATATTAAAATGAGAGAATGCATTTTTTTGAAGTGACGTGATTGGAAATATGTGGTTGAAAAAAAAGGAAAAATTATTGATGTGATAGAAAATATTATTTTATTGAAGAATGTGTGATTGAAAATGAGCATAAGAATGATAATAAAAAAAAATTTGTGGCTCAAACAGGGGCCGGGAAACATTTATATTTTACTATTTGAAGTATATTTTATTTTGTTTAAATTAATTTATAATTCACAACGAATTGAAAGTTTAAATACCTAAATAGAATCATAAGTCCATAATAGTGGGTTTATCCCTATATGGAATGTGAAAGAATAAAATTTTTATTTTCGTAATTGTTGAACCTTCCTTTGCAAAATAAAATAAACTCTCTTTACTACTATAAAAATAAATAAATAAATAAAATGGTGCAAGCCCTTCCATTTCCTTTTAGTTTATGTGACTTTTGTACATCAAAAGCCATGATCTTGGAACTCCTTTTAAGCACCAAATCGAAAGGGGACTTAAAAGAAATTATCCGTGCAAAGAGAAATATAATTATTAGTCTTTTATACGTTATTTTAGAATAATTTTTTTTTTAATACGTATAAACATATTTTCGTGTGTTGTTTATGTATAGTGTATATTAGGGTTGATTCTTGTAATTAGTTTTTCGAAAAATCGGATGTTGTGGCTTTAATTCTTATTTTGAAGAAATTTTAGCATTTAAATTAAACAAAATTTTGGGTGACGTTTTCTTTGACATATTTTTATAAGTGTCTGTTTGATTCCAAAAATGAAATTTGGGTGGAAAAAAAATAAATTTCAGTGAAGTGAATTGCCTAAAACTTGTTTTATTGAGAATTGTCAATTAATTGTGTTTGATTTGTATAATTTTCTACCTGAAAAATATTGAAATTTTGGATATTTTNATTTTGGATATTTTGGTGTTCGTTAGACTTTATTTTTCATGAAAATTGTCCATTAAATAGATATAATTTGTTATAAGTGGGGATATAATTTGTTTCTATTACAAAAAAATAAAAAATAAATAAAGTTGCCTAGAAAAGCTTTTCCCACCAAACCCATGGAAAAGACTTTTCTTCAAAAATCAAGAAAATGTGGAAAACCAATTTCATGAAAAATTTAGTCAATCAAACATACAAAAATATGGAAATGAATTTTAATTTCATTTTCTGTGAAAAAGAAAGAACTATTAAACAGGGCCTAATCGTTGTTCATTTATTTATTAGGAATGGTATTAAATTTTTATGAAGTCGTTAGTCAAGGAATTAATTTATATGTAATTTCATTATATACTTTGCACTGGCTGCACTAATGCTGAAGAACCTATTACCCGAATTATTAAATGGAGAATATTGATTGTTGATTTTTGACCTTGTAAAACATTCTGCAGGACCTCCAATGTGTCTACTATGCTTCTGCAAAGTTTTGTTCAAAATTGACTTCTAGTTTTTGATATAAAACTCTACATATATATATATATATATATATATATATATATATATTGTCCACAAATTTCAGCAACTACTAATTTATAATTTTTATTACGTCTCTCTAAAATGTTAGATGGAGATAGATTCGTTGACTTGTTCCTTGAGTGTGAATGTTTAGTATTCGGATCTATTTCTTGATTTTCGAATTGGTATTTAGTGAGCCAACATTGACTCTGAGACTGGTGAGAAAAAATTCTTTCATTGCTAGTTTCTCCATTTAGATATAGGATTATGTTATGCAATTTCGATATGTTTAGGAGTTTTTTACTGAAAAAGAAAAAGCAAAGTTATTCTTAGTTGAGTTGACCTTCTTGGAGTGTATTTAAGGATGTATCTAGGTGACTAAAAGATAAACAAATAGTATGTTAAATTTCATAACAAATGATAAATAATCTAGAACTCATGGCACGTTGACTTCTTGGGCAAGGGACATCCTCATTGACTGATTCAAAAGTAAATTGCCAAGGGTTCATGGTAAGTGAACTTCCATCATTTACATTGAGGTTAAAATGTTAAATGTGTACAGGTCACATATACTTAAATGTAATTATTTTAGGAATATGCTAAAAGTACACATAATATTTGACATACCAATATGGGACCGCTATTTGACAATTATGTCAAATACTGTGTGTACTTTTATGACATAGCATTACCCATTATTTGATCATAATATTCTCTTACTGCTTCATATTTTAATAATGTTTCTTGTAGCATATTTAATCATACATTGCTTATGTGAATGCACCCATAATTATGCATGAAGTAAAATTTTCAAGAAATGAAAGTTTTTAAATGATAACGTAAGAAAGAGTATTTTATTAAAGAATGCATCCCAATGTTACAAAATAAATGGTATATGCCTATGTCATGAAATGTATAAGCGAAAAATGGGAGGGGCAGCACCCCACCCAACTAATGTAATGTTTAATGTTAATCGTATTGCGATACTACCGTAGATTGAAAGGAGTTCTATATAATAATAGTCAACTACATTGTGGCAGGGTAGTCAATACACAAAAATGAGCTCACAGTGTTAATTGATGTTAATATTTTTTATAAAATGAAAGAAAAATTGGATACATATTTTGAAAAGCTATTTATTTTAAGGTAACACATACACATATATATAAACATTGTTAATGTGTACGCGGTTACCTTATTGAGCATAAGTTCATTAATATGTTATTTTTTAATATGTTATTCCTTCTCATTTTTTAAATGATGAAACCTAAATGATTCAAGACGATTACTTGAGATAAGATAGACTCAGATTAAACTTAATTCAATCATCTCAATTTACCAACACTATTTCATGGTTTTATTGAGTATATGATATTTTCTACAAATTACTATTTTTAAAGAAAGTATTTAATATTAATAAGCCAGTCTTTTGGATTATCTAAAGGGAAAATTGCAGCGCCAGTTCCAAACCTTCCATTTTGTTGCAAATTACACCTAAACCTTTAATTTTTTGTGGGCGAAGTCCCTAATATTTATATATAATTACAACGTTGGTCCATTTCACGCAGTCCATCCATAAAACCGTCAGTTAACGTTGAAATAAAATTTTGATTCAAATGACAACTTAAATGATGGGTAAAATTGTCAAAACAAGTTATCCAAAAAAGTGTCTTCTTCAAAATTTTCAATCTTTTCATAGTCATCACATTCTCATCATCGATAACTATCCGAGTAGATAACAGTCTGATCCGATTTGTTATAATAATCGAATCGATAAATTATTTTTATGGTATGTTATTTGTCACTATAATAAATAAATAAATTATATTTGGTATTATAATTTGT
>CAIGRN010157916.1:0-15486 GCA_903798345.1 Fraxinus anomala
AGGTTTTAATTAATGATTTTTAAATAAATTTTTATTTAAATCAAATTTCAAACCCTAATTTTTCATTCTCTCTCTCTCTCTCTCTCTCTCTCTCTCTCACACACACACACACACACACACACAATAGGACCATTCTCTCCCTGATCTGTGTATCTCCGTCGCCACCACTAGCACCACCTCGTCGGCACCACCACCTCTATCTTTTATCACATCTCGCCCTCTCTGCGTCGCCGGAGACCTGATATCTCCTCCACCATTCCCCTATTTTCCCCTTTCTATAGCGATCTGTTATTTCCAAAAAAAATTTCGAGTTTGATTTATCAGATGGGTGTGGTGGTTGTATGGCTGATGTTTGCTAATGGTTGATGTGGCTATGGCGGATCTGGCGGCGGTTTAGGTGAGGTTGTAGGGATGGTCTATTGTTAGTATTGGTGTTGGTGTTGATTTTGTTGCTGGGAAGTGATGGTGGTGTTGGCGGGCGGTGGTGGTGTTGGCATGATGGTGCGTTTTCTATGGTGTTGGTGGCAAAGACGATGGTGGTGTTGGTGCATTTTCTGTAGTGGTTGGTGATGTTGGTGTTGGTGGCGGAGACGACGATGATGTTGTGTTGGTGGTGCAAATGATTTGTTGATTGTCACCAATAAAGAATAAATGGTTGGTGTGTGACCAATAAAAAATAAATTGACATCAATAAATACTGTGTGACCTACAACAATAAAAGTAATATGTGACATATAATTTGATGTTGTGACCATAAAATAAGTTGTGTGATTTATAAATTTCGTGATTTGTGCGATGAACAAATTATGACTTTTAAAATTTTAATTTTTGATTGATGAACTAACTATGACCTATAAATTTTTTGAATTGTGACCAAATTTCATATAGTTGTGATATTTATATATTTATTAATTAAATATATAATTAGTTAATTAAATCATAAATAAATTTTAATGAAAATCAGATTTTTGAAATTTAAAACCTATATCCTTAATTTTGAAATAGTGTTTACTAAAAACTTGATTTATGTATTGTTCCCATTTATTTATTCATCATTAGGATGGACAAAACTTTCAAATCGAAGCGATCAAATCGAACTGAATCGAGCTATTTTTAAATTCAATATTCGAACGGGTATCTGAATCGAGAATAGAGCGATTCTAAACCAATAACTGAAAAATCAAATAAGAACCGAATTTCCCTAATTTTTTTATTTTAAATAAGTCAAATTATTATATTTTTTTCTAAAAAAATTTGCTAACTAATTAATTTAACACAAATTCAAAATATGATTTTCCTATTTATAATTTAAAGTTCAAGCCTAACTTAATCAAATTGATATAAGTTTGACGTAAATCTCTTATTCTACTGTAGTGCTGTTTTTGGAGAAATCGAAGTGGAAGCTCAACTGCGTCTTTCTTCATTATTGTGAACTCGCTATCTTTCTCTTCATACGATTTTAAGAGCCAAATCTATGAAGAACTCAACAAGGAGAGACTCAAAATATATCACATGATTAGAATACGTTATTTTGTAAGAGTTAAAATTGAACATGTCATTAGTTTAATTAATGTAGTGTTATTGTAAATTAAAAAAAAAATTATTGTACGAAACTCGAGAATTGAACCTGAACGATTCCATGATTAAATTTGGACCCGACGATAATTTGGACCCGACGATTCCACTTATTAAATACCCAAAAATTCGGGTTCGATTCTCTTTAAAATCAACCGAACCATGTCATCTCCAACCCTATTCATCATCATCATCATCATCAAAACTTAAAAAAGTGCTCGTGAAATTCTTACAAAAAATTAAGGAAGCACTTGGCTTGCAGTTTTCAATTTTGTAAAATGCTAAAAACTTGTTTGGTATGAAATTCTTGAAAAATGTATTTTAAAAATAAGATTAAATATATAATATAAAACTTAGCCAATGTTTGGTATTGATTTAAATCATATTTGAATTCAAGTTAAATCAAACAATTATTATTAATCACATATTTCCTGAATCTCATAACTTTTTAACCATATATTTCAAAAATACTTATCAAAAATTATTTAAAATCTAATTTTAATTTCATTAAACAGGAGCTTAGTATATTTTCGATGTTTCGAGCCTTTTTTCAGTACAATAAAAAGTAAGAAAAAGGGCAAATAATTCACTTTCAAAAAGTGCAAATAAATATCACTTAACACGGGCAATGAGTACTATACTTGAAATTTACAATAATTTGAAGTTTAGTGATCAATTGAGATTTTACTGTAAGTTCAGTGACCACTAACGAAACCTACCTCCACAGAGCAGGCATATCCCTGTAACTCCTTCACATTCATTTCGTCCACCATAACCCTTGAATCCTGATTGATCCACCATAAACTAAAAGTACAGAGAAAAATGGAAGACGCCAAGGCGGCGGCAATGGCGCAGCAGCAACAGCAACAGCAGCAGCAGCAGCAGCAGTTCCTTCTCTTGCAGCAGCTTCAGCGCCAGAAACAGCAGCAAGACGCCATTTCTCGATTCCCATCCAACATAGATGCTCATTTGCGCCCTCCTCAGATCCATCTCCTTCACCACCGCCCCCCTGCTTCTCATCAGCCTCAACATCAACACGCGCCATCTCAAATCCCTAATTCTAATTCGATCCCCAATTTGCCTCACCCACAAAACCCTAATTCTTCTACCCCTAATAATAGTAGTTCCCAAAATCCCCAGCAACAGCAGCACAAGGCCTCTCTGCAGATGGCATACCACGACGCCTGGCGGGTTTGTCATCCAGACTTTAAGAGCCCTTTCTCTTCCCTCGAAGATGCTTGCGAGAGGTTTTTCATTTTTCCCTGTTTGTTTCTTTATTTACTCTATTTCCTTGGATACAATTGGAGTAAGTTATATGGTATCACGAAAAGCACTTTGAACTTTGATCTTAAATTGTAGTATGTATACTTTATTTTGTTGTTACCGTTGCATTGTTCTTGCGTGTTTCTCTCTTTAGCTCAAGTTTTCTGCACGAAATTTTTTATATGCTGATATTATTTTTAATTTCTCTCTTCTTTTTTTTTGTTTTTTTATAATTATTTTTTTTCATTTTGAATTAGTCTCCAGCATATGGTGCCAGATTGTCTCCTTCAATCTTTAAGGATCTTTTCTCGAAAATTTGAGAATTGATTCTAGCTGTGTTTAGTCGGTTAAAGTTCTCAAGAAGGGACGTGCTTGAGCACCTTTCTTTGAGCAATTCTAGACAGATCCACTCTGGAATTGAACGACCAAAAAATGTAGATAGAGAGCTTACAAGCATTTATACATAATTATTTTAAAAATAATGAGAGAGAGAGGAGTCAGGGGTGTTTGTATGTGAAATGTTGTTTTGAGGACTCAAGCGTGACTTGGTTTTTGTCCTTTACCGGTTCAACCCGTCTTGGTTTTTGCCAAAAATTAGGCGAGGCTAAAATTTAGGGATCAGCTTTGGCTTTAAAAAGAGGCATATTTCACAGCTTCCATGCATCTATTCATTGCTGACTGCAAATCTATAATAAGTTCCAGTTTGGAAAAGAAGGGTGCGAAGTTGTGAAAGACAGAAGAAATATGTTATATACAAGGATACAGTATGGGTTCTATGAGGGGACGTAGAGAGTATGCTTTAGAGATAAGAAAAATTGAGGTAATAAACAATCAAAGAAGAATTGTTATCTTGGACAAGGGACCGTCCCTTGGTTCGTTAACCGCTCTTTATTTACGTAAATCTTATTTGTTTATTCTACTTATTGTGACTCATCTGATTAAAATTTGTGTGCCATTATTAATTTTTCTTTTTCTAAATTTGACTTACCTTATTAGTTCATTCGAAAAGGATAATAACTCAGTTGAGCTCTTGATTCAGTGCTTCTTACTTGTAACCACTTGCTTGTAATCTTCCATTAGATATTTGTACAATGTTTTTGAATGTTTATCCTGAACATATGTGTTCTTGCACATTCTTATAAGTTGAACTTGTTCTTAATGAATCTATAAGGGATAGCTCTTGTATCGCTGTTGAGAAGATTAATCATTTATCACCTTGGTCTTCAAATCACTCATGCTACTTTTTTTTTTCTAATTTAGCCCTTGTTTGGTCCCCATTATTTCAAAATATATTTTTCTCTCTTATTTTTAACTACACATTCTTCAATAAAATAATATTACACGCATACTCAAAACTTTTCCTTATTTTTTAATCACACATTCTCCATCAAAATACTATTCCAAATTGCATTTTAGGCAAAAAATGGGGCTCAAACTGGCTCTTAGATAAAGAAAATCCAAATTTTAATATTTTCTGGCATGTCAATTGGATTGATGGTGAACTTAAAACATCGTGAATCATTAATGTTACTGAAATCGAGTTGGTTTTGATTCACTGAACATTTAGCGTTCACTAGTTTGTGTCGCGTTTTTGAGTTATATTTTGGGTAGTGTTTTCCGCATACGTTGGCTGAAGTCAGTCCTGTCTAAACTTTTTTTTCCCCCCCTTCAAAATTGCAGTATATTTCTTTACTGTTCTCAGTCAAGTATCTATGTGTTGCACACAATACAGACTACTTCCTTGATGCCAACTGTTACTGACTACGAATTTGTCCTTCGGATGTATTGCGTTTTAACTTTTCATCAGCAGTCAGGTGCATTACAAGGCTATTAAGCCCTGAATTGATGAGTTTCTTTTGTCTTGTTTCATTTCTTTAATCATGTTACATATTTTGGAGCTTGGCTTTAATGTTAGGCATCTAAGTTCAGGGGGTTTAAGTGTTCTTCTAATTTGGTAAGTCACCCCGATAAGCAAGCAACCTAAATAATAAGATTTTCTGGTCCATATGATTGTTAGGTGAAACTAAAGCATTAGTGCTTGTTAATAATCTTTTTTAGTGGTGGCTTGTATCTTTATGTATTATTTATTGCTAAGAATTTCTTGGTGAAGTACAGGGAATGTTATTCTTGATTCTGTATATTATAATTTCAATGTTGATTGTGGCTGATTTCTCCTTCCCACCCTGGGTATGATACTAGTAGAGTTTCAGTTACTGGTCTTTTGCATATTGTATCAGCTAGATAAACACTGAGTTTATTGACCTGAATCTCGTGAATAGTGAACAAATTTTACTGAACAAGCAACCCCACAGAATTTACTATGTTGATGTAGTTGGGAGTCTATTATCTTCCAAGTAAGTTTGTTTATTTAGAGTATGTCAACTCTCTACTTTCGCATGAATTAATTTGGCCAACTAAAGAAAATCTTAAAATAGAAAAATGCACTGTACATGCTAAAATTTGTACTCTACTTGTGCAACTAATTGCTCAAGTAAAATTTGTGTAGGCTATTACCATACCATGTAGTGGCAGACTATGAAGCAGAGGAGGATGACAAGATCCTTGATTCCGACACAACAGGTCAAATCCTTTCTCGCTCTCAGCAGTGGGACCACAACATTGCTGCCAAAGTTGCAGAGTTTACTGCCACATTTGAGAAGCAAGTCCTTGCATTTAATATAATTTCCCGCAAGCGTGGCCTCGGGGAGTTCCGGACGGAGGAGAAACTGATGATGGAGCAATTACTGTTGCAAGAGGAGAAACGAGCACTGCTTGAATTGAGGGCTGAAATAGACTCAAGGCAGAAAGCAACTCAAGAAACTCACGAAGCCAATATGCGAATGGCTGCTCATGCTGAGATGATGGCTCGAGCGCCCCCAATAAGAGCAAATGCACTTGGCTCGCAAGGCAGTAATATTTCAATTGGTCATGAGATGGGTGAGCAGGATCATAATGCCAACCATGATGGGATGATGAATGGATGGAGTAACAATGCACACAAGGATGATAAGGAGCCGTCTGATGACTTCTTGAATGATGAGGAAACAGAAAATGGAGATACCACCATGCAAACTGCGTGGCATGGAACCGGTGAGTTAGACTTGAATGCAAGATAGAAGTAACCAACCTCAGTGGGGGAATTGAATGCTTGAGTTGAAATATTTGAACCCTTGCCGAATTTGTAAATTTTTCTCAGTATGGTTCGCTGGTTCTGCTCTAGAAACACAAATATGAATGTAGTTAGCTTGTGAAAATTGGATTTTGGCATAATCTCAGCTTGTAAGCTGTTGGTTCCGCTGCATTTTGTGAATGTTAATGTTCTGTCGCTGTCCTAGAGTACTATCAATTTCAAATTTTGAATCTGGATTACGAATGTAATGCGGTTAAAATGCTTTCACTCATGCTACAGGTCGGACATAAGCATTGATGGCCCTAATGTATTATTCCGTAAATTTTAAAAAATTACTTGGGAGCTCGTTGTTATTCTTTCAAGATTCAAAATAAGATCTTACAGTATTGTGTACTTGTGCCTATATAAATGTCTGCAGTCGAGATCAGATATTGTACGAGTTTCACTTTTCAATACCAGTGAAAAACAGTGAGGCATATAGGAGGAAATTCCTTCCTACTCGTCCTAAAAAACCTGTTTATGGCTTACATATTCTCACGTTATAGCTGTTTTAAGGTCGTGCATTTTTTGTTTTTGGCAACAGTACTCGTAATTAAAACATTAGAAGTCCATTTGTACTCGTTGAAAATGGATTCAGAACTCCAAACTAAACATAAAACTGAGAATCATCCAGTATTAAATTAATATTTTCTTTTCATTGTTCCTGTAACTGCAGCGTAAGAAATCAAGTGCAACATTACATGACCATAAATTGGTACCACATGCGTGTAAACTTCATTCACAAATTTTGTATAAATAAAAGGTATGTAATAGTGTACTAAGTGAAGGATCTTCTATATTAAGTCAACTTCATTGCTGCAAATGATTCTGCCACATCCATCGCAGTCGGGATGCGAGATACATCACTTCCCTGAAAGAGGGGCGAGAAAATCTTAGCAAGCAATTATTAGTAGCAAGCACATGCCTGTAAATTGGTCCCACATGCCTGTAAACTTCACTCACAAATTTTGTATAAATAAAAGGTATGTAATAGTGTACTAAGTGAAGGATCTTCTATATTAAGTCAACTTCATTGCTGCAAATGATTCTGCCACATCCATCGCAATCGGGATGCGAGATACATCACTTCCCTGAAAGGGGGGTGAGAAAATCTTAGCAAGCAATTATTAGTAGCAAGCACATGCCAATTTTGCAAGCCACAGTGCACTCACTCTAAAATAATTACACCCACTCACACTACGAACAAAGTTGAAGAAAAATGTGCAGTGAAATTTAATTTGTAATATTGTTACCTGGCCTTGAGCAAGACCGCCTTTTCCTCCACCTCCCTTTCCTTTTATTGGGTCCAAAGCTTGCTTCAACCAGTCTTTCACATTTAACTGCCTGTACTTACTGCCTTGCTCTGGTACCCCCGCACAGACCAACGCCTTGTTCACATTTTCATCTTTGCTGAAGACCATAATTGCCATTCCCTATTAAGCAAAAGCAAAGCAATCTGAAGCGATAGGCACAAAATCCCTTTTTAAGAAAATCTAGATCCAAGCAAAAGTGACTAAAAATATAATGAGAGCATTCAATAACCTTCTTCTCCATGACATCAACAGCCGCCTCACGGAGTGCAGAAGTATCTGCACCAACATTGACATGTGCAATGCAGTATGCCTTTCCATTTGATGAAGCAACTTCAGCCATTTCAGTGGCAACCTTAATAGCATTTTGTATATTCTCTTCAGCAATCTTCTTTTTGGCTTTTATCACTTGATTCTGTCAAACACAACGTCCTTTTAATTTTCAATTTTTCAATTCCTTTAATTTACCCCCCATTGTCTCTCCACTTATGTCACTAATGCCATTCACGTGTCAACATGACGAAGGGTCAATATGCAGGATTTATGTTAAGACCCTGTGCAAATGTGTACGACACCCATGGTTTTAAAAAGCTCAACTGAAACCCAGCTTAAGGTTAAGCGTGCAAAAATTGCCTCAATGCGCTAATTGTGAGGCGGTTTTTGCAGGCGTGCGTCTCAGTTGTACGAGGCCTCACTTCAAAAAGGTAAAATGCTTCAGTACTCGATTATGCCTTTTTTAAACATTGACGATACCAACATTGTTTCTTCACAGTAGATGTTTTCATTTTTTCTCCTGATTATCAAAATTTGCAGAGCATTTTTAGTATGTCCTTAACATCAGTTTTACTATGACAAATAATGCATCTACATTCCTATACCAAACCCGCATCCTAGAATTTATTAATTAATACATTTGACATTATCATTCACATCCACACACCATCCTCGTGCCCAATATGAGTGAAACATCTTAAAATAGCCAAGCAAAAAATTATGTGTGCATAAAACACAGTCGTACCTGAATCACAGAGAGTTTCCCCTTGAGATCAGCTTTCTTAGCAGAAGGAATTGATGCTCCTTCCACCCGGCTATTTAAAGAAGTTACTTTCTAGAATCAGGGAAAGGAAACTTAGCTAATTATATCAGCACAAATTTATTTTTTTTAAAAAAAAACTTTCAAAGATGGAACAAACTCTACTAGCACATAAACAGGCCATCTGATGGCAGTGAAGAAATTGCTAGTCATGATGATATTGCAAAGCAATGATGATGTTGATATTTTTACATGATTTTCATGTACTATTCACATTGGAAAAGTATTGTGGAAGAAAATCCCCTGAAAGCTAAGAATTCTATGTCTTATAGAATAACATTATATACTGATTGAATATCTACATTGAGAAGTATATGAATGACTATGAAAGGGAAGGCAATACAACTGTTGAAAATTGGATTGAGTGCATTACTTATAGTGAGATCAGATCCACTCAAAAAGGTCCAAAACCATTCACAATGGCTTGAAGAATATAAAATATGGATATGGCCACACTGACAAACACAACCCATATACAAATACATATATACCGAGAAAACTTGTATCTTCGAGCATGCAGAGGGAGGGAACTCAAGTGTGTTAAACTTGGAAAAACTAAAGATGACTCGAACGATTATATTGCTAGAGGAAATGGGATACACCCCCATGTCCTAAGAAAGTTCCAGCTGAAGTCTGGATATGGAGGCAAAACATATTTTTCAAGTCCAAAGCACAGTGAGTTTTTTAATCCCGAAATTGTAACATAATGTGAAAGAGTTTCCATCAGCAATTCTAAATATTTACCTTAAATAAAATGTCATTTAAAAATGTTGACATATAAATGAAATAACCTGCTCCAGAATGCTTCCTTCCATCTTTGATGCTTCATTTACTTCTTGCTCAAGTGAGGATGCCAGTTCCATGGCTTTAGAAGCATAATCTGTGGTAACTGCAGTAACTCTACGGATTCCTTTAGCAATTCCTTCCTCAGACAAGAGAGCAAACACCTTAGCTTCTCGTGTATTTGATATATGGGTCCCTGCATAAGTGTAGTTTTGACTCTACAATCCTCTATGAAGACACCAATAGAGATAAACCATATTTACATGGTGATACATACCCCCGCAGAGCTCTGCAGAGATAGATAACCATTCTTCATTTTCAGGATTAGCAAGGAGATCCTCAACTTTTTGGCCAATCGAGACAACTCTAACAGGATCAGGATATACCTATATCAATTAAAAGAGATCTGTGGTGAGAACGCTTACAGGTAGCACAATCATGTGAAATGCTCCCATGTCTAAAACAACTACAGTGTAATAGAAAAAGATAATCACCTCTCCAAAAACAGCTCTTAGACCATTGACACGCTTTGCATCAACCAGCCTAGTTTCCTTTGAGAATACATCCAATTCAGCCTTAATTTGTTCGTTCACGATGGTCTCAATTTTCCTCAGATCCTCAGGATTTACAGGCTTCCCTGTTAAATTTTAAGAGCATTGGAATAGGCTTCTGAAATCTATTTAAACTAACACCACATAAACTTACCATGAGAAAAATCAAATCTCAATTTCTCAGGAAGAACAATGGAGCCTTTCTGGTCAACATGATTACCAAGTACTTCCTGCACTTATTTCAAAGCATTCAGATATTTTAACTAGAGAAACTAATCACAGAGCGTCAAGATTGGATCCTAGCAAGCTCGCAGAGGTTCTCATATAAGATAGTTACCCTTAGAGCAAAATTTAACATGTGAGTACAAGTATGATTCGGAGCTATCAGCTTGCGCCTCTCATAGTTGACCTGTTGAGCTCAGAAGAGAACGGAATCAAGTGAGCTAAAATGCAATCAATATGTATGTATGAAACAAATGAACAGGTATGTGTAAGATTGAGGTTTAGGGTAAAAGAAAATTCACCTTACAAATTACTTTCTCACCAACAGAGAATCTGCCAGTCTTCCGATCGAAAGAACCAATATGAACAACAAATCCACCATATATTTGAACATTACTAACTTCAAACACTCCACTGGGACCTTCAAGGACTCCAGTATCATATATCTACAAGACAAAGATGAGTAAATTCTAGCACTCTCTCTAAGATAGGAATATGATCACGCACAGACAAACAGAGAGAGAGAGAGAGAGAACTAAATTATTCTGACGCAAGAATATCAAAGGGAGATGAAACCCACAAGCATACTAGAAATGAAAAATTTATTGAAGTTTAAGAACTTGTCCAGTACACTTTCTCATGATGCATAGTTATGAAGAAAAAAATTAATTTTATATGCCTAAACTATGCAACTTCCAAATACAAGCAATTCTCTTCATTATTCGATCCGTTGTCCGGGTACAGCTCATTTTTTCTAGGTGCTAAAAAGTAATTATACAGCATTTACCACTCACTCAGAATTATGTGTCGCAGATTGAGAACAAAGCATATGATTACCTGACCACCTTGCTCAGCATAAAAACTGGTGGTTTCCAGGACAATGCCAACTCCCTCATGGGGAACAGTACTTTCCAAGAACTCACTTCCTGTGTAAACGGCTTTGACCACACTTCCATGATCCTGAGATCATAAGCCAGGAAAAACATCAGTAGATTTTCAATCAATTTTAGACAATGATTTGAACAGGAACATGGCAACGAAGAACAATCAAAAGTAGTTAATATGACACTACATAAGCAAAATGATAACATATCAATTAAGCAAGCATGGTAAAGTCCAAATATGGGCTAGAGGATTTGTCAATTATTTTTAATCTAAGTCTCTTCATTCCATCACCAAACATTTTCCTCAATCCTCCTCTGTAATAAATTTCCAGATTTTGTTATTTCAATTTGACTACCATTCAGTCTTGAACTCATAATTAAGCTCACCGCTTTTAGCCACTGGACTTACAAGGAAGTGAAAATTTTGATGAGCCTACAAGTTTCTCCCAGCCAAATCACAGCAAACATTCAGCTATTTTGCGTTTGTATCTCACTTTTTCCACCCTTTCAGCATCAACTACAGCAAGTTGTTCTGTTACAGGCTAAGCAAGTTCTATTATCTTTAAACTCCTCCTAGATAACCACCCCAGGGCCACAGATCCCTCTGAAATTCTAACAAGAATATCCTCTTATCTTTCCTTAATCTTGCTTTTAGAATAGGAGTAGAGTAGTGTTCCCTCTGTCAGAGATACCTCATATCCCTAGAGGTTGTGCAAACAAGGTCCTCTTTTCTAAACTAGTCAGCTTCTTTACAAAAATAACCCTCTCTTGAAGTACACAACATGGCTCAAAGATTCCCAGGCATCAGTTGAGCATAATAGTAAAAAGTTGGGCAAATTTCAAGCCCTATGCATTCTTGAGCCCATAAGGTGCATGAAAAACACTACTCCAGTGAATATCTTCTGGCTCAAAGTTCCTCCTTTTTTTTTTTTTTTTTTGCAAAGACTTCGATAATTGTTTATCTTCAAATAAAAGGCTCAATGGTAGGGCAACTTTATAAGCCATACAGTTTATTTCTTATCCAAAATTGGAGTGGAGTAATTTGATCAACCAAATTCGTATTTTACCCATCTAAATGATCAGCTGAGACTATATAACCACTTCAACTCACAAAGAAACGGATCCAGCCATACCCTAAAATGTGTTTCCCAACCTCCAGCAAACAATCTTAAACCTATATCTGTAATGCGTCTTGCTGCCTTCAATATGAGCGTAGTTCAATTCATAATGCTTCAGGGTACACTTCCAAAATTAAGCAAAAGTTTCATACAGTTGGATTTTCAAATCTCTAAGTTGCTCACTGTCACCGGTTCTCATTTTTATTGCTTTTTGCAATCTTAAGTAACAGGTGACATGCAGGAAAGCTAAAGAAATTAGACGGAAGAAAAAAGTCTGAGAATTAGAGAGTACACATATTTCAATTGAATTTCCGAAGGAAATATATGACCAATTCAATCATGCAAAATAAACAAATGCAGACATGTCAGGGCAGTTTCTAGAATTAGTTTCATATCAAAAAAATTTCCTGAAAAAGCACCAAAAGGTGGATCTAATTAAAAAAAAAAAAAGGTTTCCAAGCAACAGGGAGATGAGAGTTTTCAAAACAGGAGGAAAGTCATTTGTATAGACTCCTGGCATAATCATAAACAAAAATATACCAATACATTAAACATTTGACGTAGATTGGGAAGCTTCAATACCATTAAAAATTCAAATTTCGAAAAAAAAAAAAAAAGAGTCCAAAAGAAGAAAAAGGAAAATCTTTCATAACTAAGCCATGAGAAATCATCCAAAGAAATTCATACACAAACCTCAAACCAAGTAAACTTAAATGAATCATCTGTTGGAGCAACCCCTTTCTTGTGCAATGCTGCAGTAGCATCAGCATCCATGACGACAGTACCACCAGCTTGCTGAGAAAATGAGATTTGCAAAACCAAGAAAATGTTACCATGCACCTAAGTCTCAGATAAGAGCGTGTTTGCCTTGATATACAAGTAAATTAAACTAACCCAAGCTTTTTTCCCATCATGCTTATTTATACTCAAACTTATTTACTTATTCGAATTTTTTTCAAGCTTACCCAAACAATCTTGAAAGTCTCGTCTAAAGTTTGCAGATTAAAATATATTCTAGCTTCAACATACAACTAAAGTCATGGGTTAATAACTCTGAATATCACACCTGGGCCGTATTTTCAATATACATGGAGAGTTCCTTTGCTAAGTAAAAGATAAGAATGAAGAAACACGATCCAGTTACCTTATTCTGTGCACTCCTTGATCTTTCCCTTGCCTTATCCATAGCTATATTGAAACCTTCAATGTCAACAGTCAAGCCTCTTTCTTCTGCCATCAACTGTCGAAAAGGGAAGTTAGTCAACATACATTTTAGAATAAATTGTGTTTGCACCTATATAAAGATGATATATTCACCTGAGTTAGGTCCAATGGAAAACCGTAAGTATCCCATAAATCAAATGCATCCTGCAATCAAATCATCTATCGGAGTAAGAAACAGATAAAAACTAAATTGTCTCTTCAAAGACTACATCTGATCAGCCCCATTGACTGAGATAAGAATTAGTGTGAGTTTGGGAGTCAATATAAGTGATTATAAGTTGTCAGTTTCACGAAATGTGTAAATAAAAAGTGTGTTTGACCTGCTTTAATAATTGAAGCATTGCCAAACATGCACTCAGTCTATTAGGGATGGTTTTAACAATTAAGGGTGTGAAAACACACTAAAGTTCAATAAGTAGGGAGCATGGGCATACACAGAATATACAATCTGCAACAATTGTTTCAGTATATTTATCAAAAGGCAGAAAGCGCATGATTAAAATTGAAATCTTAATCATAATAAATGCTAAACAGTGTCATGTGCTATATATGCGTACAAACAGCATTAACATCAAAGGTAAAACTGCATATTTGTAAGAAAACCAGGTTAACGTGATAGGAAGGGGTAGGCATGGGAGCTCTTGACATAGATACAAGATGCTTTAACTCATGCTGTTTAATGAGAGAGGGAGGCAGTAAACTTGGAGAAAGTTATACATCTTATACTTCAGAAATTTTACAATTTTACTCATTCGCATAGCCTTGAATATTGATTAAGGAAGTCTTCATTATTAATTAAGATAACTTACTATTTTCATCTCTTTACCTCAAGTCCCTCCAAAGTTTGAGGGAATGAAATATAGAACACGAGCATATTTATCTTTTAAATATTTGGTTTACATATTTCTTACTCTATATCTTTTCTCTCTCCCACTTTTCACCCCAAACAAGGGAAGTCTTCTTATCCCTTCACATACAATCCATGAAACTGAATTTTATTTCATTATTTTATATGTTGCATTGTTCTACTTTTGGGAGGTTAGGTTAATGTCCCCTTTCTATTGTTCTCGTGAGTTTGATTCTATAAAAGGTTGGAGCATCATAACCCCCATCAACCTTTCTTAGTGGAGCCCGAAAACTCACTTAGGTTGTGTAGATGTCTTCCTTAAAAAAACCCCATGAAACTGGATCAAATACAGGCAGCCAAAAAAATTCTTCAAATCTAGGAAGTCCAGATTTTCATAACCAAATCTTAAAACTTCATGCTGGAGAATTAGGAGATAAAAGAAGAGAGTTACGAGGAAGTCTCTCAAAGGTGGGATGGCCGGAGCAGAAAGACAGCAGGAATCCCATTCCACATTCTTTTTTTTTTTTGGAAGGTAATCAAATATTTTATTAATCAATGCATAATACACGGGAAGTGTATTATCAATTTAAATCAGAAAGTAACGACATGAAATTAGGCAGCCCGTCTATATGCCTAGTAACCGCAGCATTAAACCAAGTATACAATGTTAAATAAAACAATTCTCTAATCTACTCTATTGTCCGTGTTTGGTCTTCAAAACAACGACTGTTTCTTTCTCTCCACACACACCATACGATGCATCCCGGAATAGGAATAGGAATCCCATTCCACATTCAAACAAGAAAATGAGGTATCAGGGATAATATATACTAGATTCACCACTTCTCCATTGCCAATTCAGATTACTGTGAACTTCAGTTGTCAATACCATCACCCACATCCCTCTATTCCTCTTCCTCAACTTCGCCCATCACATCAACCAGCCAATAGCATAATCCACCTCAATATTATTACTTTCAGCCCAATCCCAACCACAACCATCAGCCATACGCAACAAACATCAAAACCAATTTTGAGATAAACAGCTGAGATGGCCTCCAATTGAAACAAAACAATAGCGCAAATCAATCCATTGCTTTTTGTACCATGCAGAGTAGAATGTGTTGGAACTTTACATTTCAAATTGGTAAACTGCAAGTTTTAAGCTAAACTCAGCCCCTGTTTGTTGGCGGCTATTATTTGGGAAAAATAATATTTTGAATAGTGATTCTTATGAGAATGTGTGGTTAAAAAGTAGGGAAAATTTTGAATTTACGTACAGAATATTTTATTGTGTAAATGATGGTTGAAAATGAGTACATAGAAAATAGATTTTTCAAATAATGGTTGTTAAACAAGGGCTCAGTTAATTTTTAAAAGTATCAAGGGAAAGATAGTGTTGAAGATATGCAAAGAATAATCTTTATGATATTTTTTCAATAGTGTA
>CAIGRN010157936.1:0-16065 GCA_903798345.1 Fraxinus anomala
CAGAAGTGTTGAAGGTGCTACCTGATGAAGACATTTGAATTAAATAAAAGGAAGATTTTGGAAAGTTTTGAGGAGGAATTGAAAGGATAAAAAATTAATAAATAGTGACATGCAGAGCTTGTTCTAAGAAGGTGATAGAAAATTTGACCGTGGAATGAGTTGCTTTAGTCAAAGCTCGTGTATTTGACTTTGAATCCTGGCGGCTGAGTCAGTCTTGAGGATTGGGATTCTCTGCTATGATATCAACTGCAACCGCCACTTCATCTTAGATATATTACAATTTTTAATATTTGCATCACATCACGTCTTAATTGCAACCAATGTTCTCAATATCTGATCATTTTTGCTCTTGTGCCATCAATAATTTTATTGTAACTTTAAACTTCAATTAATTAGTGCATCTTTTTTTTATAACGATTTATATCCAAATATTCTGCCAACATGCATTTAAATAAAGGACAAAATTATTTTTTCTCAAACTCATTTTTAACCATATATTCTTTCAATAAAATAATTTTGAATGCGAATTCATAATTTTTTCTATTTTTAATCAACAGATTTTTTTTAAAAAAATTATTTTTTACAAAATCTATTCTCAAAGAGTCTACATCAAACATGTTCTTAATCTTATTTAGAAAACTTAATATGCTCAATTAACTCATATAAGTTTGTCACTTTAAATATGCAAAATTGACAACTCTACTTTGCACGAGAGGCTAAAAAAGAAATAATGATAATAATAATGTTGTGGTTTGACCCAAATTCTAGTGGGTATTTGAGTCTAAATTGAAATGGTCTTGAAGAGATCAAAATTATGAATCGGAGGAAAAAGTCATCGCATTTTCGCTAGTTTGATGCTCGTTGGACGCTCAAGCTAGCTTGGTAGAAAACAACTCAAGACTTGGTCACTCGTCTTGCCATGCCATGTCGCCCGCCTGTCGTTCGAGCGACGGGCTTATCCTGCCCAGGATCGTTTTCATTTTTTGACGATAGAACACAATAGAGAAAGATTCATACAACATTTTGATAGTTTTATATTTCAATTGAATGCATTGAGATTTTGTAAATACAATTGCTATTGATTATAATGAATTTTTTTCCTCCTCTGCCCGTGATTTTTTCCCGTATTGAATTTTCACGTAAATTTTGGTATTTATTTTCTTCTTATTTATTTCATTATCGTCATTATCACTCGATCCAAATTTATAACAATTGATATTAGAGTAATTCTAGTATTTTGTTTGTTCCATGGCAAGTAGTATAAGAGAGAGGTTGATTGTTTCGAATGTCGATAATGAAGTATGATATCCCGTTGTTGGCAAGTAGTATAAGTGAAAATGCAAGTAGTTCTAGAGCAGATGGATTTGGAGGAAGCCTTACTTGGCTTTGATAAGATGCCTGCTACCTAGACGCAGGGATGAAAAGCAGCTTAGGGATCGAAAAGTCTAATCTCAAATTCATCTACATCTTTCAAATCAAATTCTTCAGAATGTTCTAAAGGAGAGAAGTGCTGCTGCGTTATGGTTGAAGTTGGAGCAACTTTGTATGACAAAAAGCTTGACCAGCAATCTACACTTGGAACAGTACTTGTATTCTCACCGAATGTCTGAAGGTGCGCATTGGATAATCACTTAATTATATTCAAAGAAATCGCGGTCGATTTGGAGACATTGGAAGTTAACTATGACGATGAGGACTTGGCATTGATATTGTTGTGTTCTCTGCCGCCCTCATATACGACTTTTAGAGATACTATTCTCTATAGTCGAGATACTCTCACCGTGAAATAGGTTTATGATATTTTACTATTTAAGGAGAAGATGACGCATCTTGTTGGAGGATCTGAGAATCATGTTGAAAGCTTGGTTGTGCATGTGAAAAATCAAGATATAAATTTTGGTAGAAATATGAGTGACATATTGAAATGTAGAAATTCTAAGAAGACATGTCACTATTGTGAAAAGAATAGTTATATTAAATTTGATTGCTATGCCTTAAAGAACATAAATAAAGCCGTTGGTGCTATTGAGAAAGGGAAGCAACTTGTTAATACTACGGATGTTGATATTGAGAAAGATGGGCAAAGTAAATGAGAGCTTCTTGTAATTTCTCACATTTCAAATCATATGAGGAATGTGTTCTTGACTTGACTTGTATTTTTCATATGTGTCCAAATAGGGACTAGTTTTCAACTTATGAAAGAGTTTCGAGAGGTCCAGTTATTATGGAAAATAATGCACCTTGCAAAATTGTCGAAATTGGTACAGTCAGAATCAGAATGTTCGATGGGGCTATTAGCACCCTTACAGATGTAAGGTATGTTTTAGAATTGAAGTGGACTCATATCTTTGAGTGTACTTGACTTAATGGGTTATAGATACATTGGTGAATGTGAAGTTTTGAAGGTGAGTCAGGGTGCTCTTGTTGTCATGAAAGGACATATAAGCTCTACACAGTTGTACATTTTGCATGGTTTCATAGTAATTGGGGATACATCATTTTCTACATCTTCTTTAACAGATGATAAAATTACAAAATTTTGGCATATGCGACTTTGGCATAAGAATGAGAATGACAGACAGAGTTGAGTAGAATGAGACTTTTTGATGGGCATGAGACTAGCAAAATAAATTTTTGTAAGCATTGAGTCTTTGAAAAACAGAAGAGAGTCAGATTTACGAAAGGAAGACATAACACAAAGGGAACACTTGAATATATCCATTCAGATCTTTGGGGATTGGTCAGGGTACCATCAAAATGAGGTCATTATTACTTGTTGACAGTGATTGATGATTTCTCCAGAAACTTTTAGGTATTCTTTTTGAAACAGAAGAGTGATGTGTCTAGGACCTACATGGAGTGGAAAATATTGGTAGAAAAGTAGACTGGAAAGCAGGTGAAACATCTACGTACAAATAATGGGTTGGAGTTTTGTTCAAATGAATTCAATAACTTCTGCAGTGTTGAAAGCATTTTGAGACACTTGACAGTACCTAGAACTCTTCAACAGAATAGTGTGGTAAAACGGATTAATAAAACTTTGATGGAAAATGTTCATTGTATGCTTTCAAATTTTCGGTTGCCTAATACTTTTTAGGCTAAAACTGCTACTACAGCTTATTTTCTGATTAATCGCTCACATTCAGTTACCATTGATAAAAAGACACCAGAAGATGTATGATCTTGTAAACCTTCTTGTTATTCTGATTTGAAGATTTTTGGGTGTCCAGTTTATGCTCATGTGGATAATGGGAATTTGGAGCCTAGGTCTAGAAAGTGCATCTTTTTTTGGTATAAATCAGACGTGAAGGGGTATAAATTGTCGTGTCATGAAACAAGAAAGGTAATTGTTAGTAGAGATGTAGTATTTGATGAACTTGCTATGGTTCGTGGTTCACCTCTTAGGAATTCTAATAAAATTGGGGAACAGAATCATTCAACTCGTGTAGAGTTGGAAATTGGTTCAGAGAAATAATCAGATGTTGCAAAAAAGTTTACTACATAACAGTCCATTTCGAGGTTGAAAGATATTAATATTTGGCCTACACTACCAGTACTATAGTATTCAATAACTAATGATAGACCTCGCAAACATATTAGACCTCCACAAAAGTATGATAAAGTAGATTTGGTAGCTTATGCATTGAGTGTTGCTGAAGACATTTATTCCACTAAGGAGTCTGCTACATATTCAGAGGCAGTCAGTTGTAGTTATTCTAGCAGATGGATGATTGCTATGCAGGAGGAGATTCAGTCATTAAGTAAAAATAAAACTTGGGATTTGGTGAAATTACATAAAGGTAAAAATGTTGTTTGCTGCAAATGGGTGTTCAAAAGAAAGGAAGGCATATCAGGGATTGAAAATGCTAGATACAATGCTAGATTGGTGGCAAATAGCTACAATCAGATTCCAGGTGTTAACTTTACAAATATGTTCTCACCAGTTGTGAAGCATAGTTCCATCCAGATTTTACTTGGAGTGATGACTAAGAATGACTTGGAGTTTGAGCAGATGGATGTTAAGATAATATTCTTACATAGAGAACTTGAAGAGAGCATCTACATGCAATAACCAGAGTTATTCACAGTCTCTGGGAAAGAAGACTGTGTGTGCTTGTTGAAAAAGTCCTTGTATAGATTATAGCAGTCACCGAAGCAGTGGCATAAGAGGTTTGATTCATTCATTACTACTCATGGTTTTTTCAGATGTAATTATGATAGTTGGGTGTGTTTCAGAAAGGAAAATAGTAGACCGACTACATATTTTTTTTATTATATGTTGATGATATGCTTATAGAAGCCATTGATAAAGTAGAGGTCAGAAAAGTAAAATTTCAACTCAGCAATGAGTTTGATATGAAAGATTTGGGTGCAGCAAATAAGATTCTTGGTATGGAAATCTTGAGGGATAGAAAGATTGACATATTGTATTTGAGCCAGAAATGGTACATTGAGAAGGTACTTGAAAGATTCAATATGGTGAATGCGAAGGCTGTTAGTATTCCTCTTGCTGCTCATTTTAAATTATCATCTAACGTATATACAATATGGTTTGTACAAGACCTGATTTAGCACATGCAGTTAGTACAGTTAACAAATATATGGCAAATCCTGTAAGTAACATTGGAAAGTAGTGCAGTGAATTTTCATATATTTGAGGGGCTCTTCTAATGCTTGTTTTTATTTTGGTAGAAATTCAGTTTGAGTGATTGGGTATGTGGATTCAAATTATTCAGGGGATCTTGATAAGAGGAGATCGCTTATAGGGTGTGTGTTTACATTTGGAGGATGTGCTATTAGTTGGAAAATTACTTTGGAAAATATAGTTGCTTTGTCTACAACAGAAGCAGAATACATGCCATTATAGAGGCATGTAAGGAGATTATGTGGCTGAGATGATTGATTGGTAAAATTAATGAAGACTTACAGATGTCTATGCTATTCTGTGATAGTCAGGGTGAAGTTTTCTTGATTAAAGATCAGATGTTTCATGAGAGGACTAAGCACATTGATGTGAGATATTATTTGTGATTGCTCGTGGTGATATTGTAGTGAGTAAGGTTGATACTAAGGATAATCCTACCGCTATGATGACAAAATCACTTCATATTGCTAAGTTTGAACATTGTTTGAACTTAGTGGGTGTTTGTCATTGATTTAGTCCATTGAGACTTGTTTGGAAGAAGATGGGTGGTGTTTATTGATGGAGTTATGATTTGGAATTCCTTGTGTTGGAATTTTGTTATTTGTTGTGATTTAACTCAAATTCTATTGGATATTGGAGTCTAAATTGAAGTTGTTTTGAAGAGATCAAAATTATGGATATGAGGAAAAAGTCGTCGCATTTTCGCTAATTCGGCGCTAGTTGGATGCTCGAGCGAGCCCGTTAGAAAACAATACGAGACTTGGCCGCTCGCCTATGGTCCACTTGTCGCTCGAGCGATAAGCTTATTAGGCCTAGGCCCGTTTTCATTTTTTGATACTATTTTGGACTCTTATTCTTCTACAACTTATTCTACACACACACACACAGAGATTCATACAACATCTTGAGAGCTTTAGATTTCAATTGAGTGCATTGAGATCTTGTAAACATAATTATTATTGATTATAATGGATTTCTCCACCTCTATCCGTGATTTTTTCCCATATTGAGTTTCCACGTAAATCTTGATGTTTATTTTCTTCTTGTTTATTTCATTATCGTCATTATTACTTGATCCAAATTCATAACAATTGATATCAAAGCAATTTTGATATCTTATTTGTTCCATAACGGAGAAAATTGAGCACTATAACTTTTGGTATTTTTCACAATATCTCTTTTGAATATGGGTTAGAGTAAACAAATAATGACAGAGAAAGAGGATTAACAAAAGAGTGCATGTTTTTCTATTTATTTTATCCAACTTGAAATTTTAGATTCATTGCCAAAGCAATTTATTTCCTTAGATTTACACGTATTTTCTACTAATCTTATTGGTAACTTAAGCCCTTGTTTGTTTCTATTATTTTTAAAATATATTTTTCTTTCTTATTTTCAACTACATATTTTTCAATAAAATAATAGTAAACGTAAATTCAAATTTTTTTCTTATTTTTTAATCATACATTCTCCATCAAATCACTATTCAAAATGTATTTTGGATTTTGTACTTGTACATAAGAAATGTACACAAACGGTTACCGAAAATGATGTGGAGTAAAAAAATTAGATGAAAAAGTTGATTGTATTTTAAATTAACAAATGATAGAGTGTCATTTTGACATTATGTAAATTTTGTTGTACATGTAAAAATACAAGCATTTTTGGCTAAAAATGGGGTTCAAACAAGCTTTACAAATTATTTTTATTATGTAGTTAAAGTCAAACTTTAATTTTAATCATACATTTTGTAATTCTCACTACTATTTTTCCTAAGAATAACAAATAATCAATCTCGAACAAAAGCTATGTTGTCCGTACAAAAGCAAAATCTTTGAGGTTGCAAAGAAAAATGAAAAGCCAAAAATCAAATTATTTCATATGACCAAATTGGCGTTATATATTTGTGTGTTTAGACTTGAAAGGTTAATTTGATGTCATGGGGTCTTCAATGTATAATATTCAATTATTTTGATCATTTTGGGCCTTTCTAGGAAACAACCTTAGAGTTATCGTACTAAAAATGTTTTAATGTCGTTTTCTTTGACCTTTTCCCTATGCTTAGGCCATAATCCATGCGTAGTTGAAAGTATCCCCACTTTTTTGTCATTAGTTTCTACAATTAGATCATCGCCTATTATTGCGAGCATAAACAAAATTCGATGTAACAACACATGTTTTTAAAATAATTAAGTGACGACCTAATTTTATGTGTAGTAGTAGTAGTTTAACCCGAGTCGTGTTCTATCCTATGCTATCAACGACAAACAATATTAGAGTCGATGGTTGTGGAAAACCGTGTAAATAAAAAGCAATAGTTCTTATAGCAAAGGCGACAAAAGCTGCAATAAATAGGATTACCATAATCCTTAACGCATCGATCAAGAACAGGGCAAGAATAATGTTGCACAAAAACATAAGAAAGTGCAATCTTCATAGAAAGGAAAGACCAATATAATGAAATAAATCTCAGCGACTGCAGTATTCAAACTTCAAAGATAACTTGAGGAAACTGTATTTATAAGCTCGTAAATTCTTCTGTGTGCAAAAACTCGAATAACAAACTCAACGAAGGCCTTTGTACAGCAAGCAGCCTCTCAAACTCTCAACTTACATACCTCCTCACAAGTTACACTAGCAATTTATACACTGTCAATGTAATACACGAACTTGTTCCCGAGTGCCTGACTGTTGAGTGTTACTACACGAACTCAATCCCAATTTTCTGACTCTTGAGTAGTACTACCTCTTTTAAGAGATAATTAGTACATCATAACACACAAGTACATAGACAAGCAAATCCATAATATTACGAAGTTCAAAACTGCTTCATTCCTCCTCAGTTAACTGTAGTTTCCAAGGTTTGGGATCAAAGTCAGTCTGTCGATCACAAAAAGGTAATATTAAGTTCCATTATTTTGTTTTACACTCGTATTAGTGTTTGCTTCTTGGATGTCCAAATTATGTTATTATCATCGTTCAGAATTTTTAACCATGGGATAAACAATCGAAATGTGACTTGAACCATCAAGTGTTTTGAAAGATACCTGGAATGCTTTATCTCTCCATTGGAAAACACAACCGCGATATTCCAAATGTTTGGTAATAGGTGGTGGCAACAATGATTTGAATGATAATTGAAGCTTCACTTTCATTAGTCCTCCACATGCTAATAGTGCTGCTGCTAGTCCACTGGGAGTCAAACACTCGAGGTGGAGAACAGTCATACTCTGTAGACATCTTATATTTGCCAGGGACAATAGGCCTACATCTGTAACGGAGGTATACGACAAATTTATCTGCAAAGTACGGAGACAAACAATAGTTACTACATAATATTTTGTGGCAGCCAATCATGTTTAATCGAGAAGGGAATCGACTAAAGTAAAAACCTGTCTGAGGTTTTGAGAAAAGTGAGCAAGAGGAACCATTCCGGTATCGTCAATGTTTTGACACTTTTTTATGTCTAATTTTGTGAGTTGCTTGCATCCCATAGCAATAGCTGCTAAACCGAAAGATGTAATAAGAGGACATCCTCTGCTTTCTAGAGTATTCAACTTTGAACACTTTGACAATGATACCAATGAACGATCGGTAATATTTCTACAATAGGCTATGTTGATAGTTTCAATGAGCGTGCAGCCACGAGCGATTGCCAAGATACTAGAATCAGTAATTCCAGCAGATCTGAAATGAGCACAAACTCGTAATTAGACAAGAAAGAAATTATTATGCTTGTTTGGTATTCCAATGGAATGTGTGGATAATAAATGGATAGTAATTTGTGGGTCCTAAGAAATTTGTTGATAAAAAGTTTGTTTCACTAGCTTTCGAAAAAGTAAAAGCTTTGCCAAACGATCTCAGATTGGTTAACTACTGTCTTCTCCAACTATGTAATGAAAGCAAGAAATATGTAAATATGAAAAAATAAGTTGCTTATCTAGGTGAACAATCGGACATCAAGAGCAACAAAGTTATCAATATTCACATGTTCGATTCTCAATGCAATTGTATTGCAAACTTTGTAACAACACATAGGAAAACATACAAACCTGTACAAATCTAATTCTTTAATTTTTGAACAGCAATTGCCAATATGGATAAGCCCCTTGTCGGTTATGTTTGGGCAAATTCCCAACTTTAAGCTTGCAAGTTGGGAGCACCTCGAGATGGATTTCAGGCCTGCAAAGCATGCAAATAAAGAAAGCACGTAAATATCGAAAAATTCATGTCGGACTTCTTTACAATACAGCACACTTCGTTAGGTGAAGAAGTTACCTTCATCGTCAATATTGTTCTCCGTAAGGTCAAGCTCCTCGAGAAACTGGCACCGCTGTCCTATCAAAATGAATGCTTCAGCCGAAACCGTAGTGCAAGATTCCATTCTGAGGGAAGTGAGGGAGGTACAAGAATTCGTTATGTGGGCAACAGAAGCATAAGATATTGTGCGGCAGCAGGTGACGTCTAGTTTCCTCAAATCTACATGTTTCGTTACAAGAGAGGAGAGTCCTTCGTCTGTCACTCCCAAGCATTTACTTAAGCTCAGTTCCGTAAGTGATACACAACAGATTCCAATGGCTTTAAGTCCTGAAGACGTAACCTGGCAACCATCTAATTTTATCAATTGAAGCATGGACAGTTTTTGCAAACTATCAGCAAGAGCAAGATCCACCTGAAAAACAGCAAACAATGAGCTAAAATAAAAACTTGTTAGGCCAGAAGAAGGGGTAAAAATGTCCGAAGACTCACCTGAGAACCATAAGATAAGCTAAGTTGCCGCAAACATCCAGCAGCACTAGTTAGAGAAGACAAGCCGATGTGGCTGACATTCTGACATCTTGACATATCAAGTGTCTGTCAGAGAGACAACAAGTTTTCCATTAGTTAACAACACAATCATATAAACAGGCGTTGAGAGGATATGAACATGAGAGATTAACACCTCCTGAGTATGAAAATTCAAAATGAACATTATTCTTCTTATCCATTGGAAGTGAATTAAACTTGGACTAGAACGTGGATAGGAAATAAATCTACAGATCTTTTAGATGTTCCCATAATGAGTACCTCCAACGATGTGCATCCTCGTTTAAGTGCTGTAAGGCTGTCATCATCAATTCCAAAACACCCTTCTAGAATCAAATCTTCGAGGTGTTGCAGCTCTAGGACTTGAAATAAGCATTTATTTGTGATCTATACAAAGGAAAATAAAAGAATCAAAGATATTATCAATTTCAGATTTATCTTAAACACAGTAAAAGAAGAGTATTCAATCACATGATGCTTTCGCAAATCTATATCAGTCATTATCTTTATCTCAAAACACAAATCATTATTAATTTAATTGCTTAAATATCTGTTTAGTTGGTCTTAGAGAAATACTTTCTTTGAAAAACAGAGAAGAAATGACAACAAAACTTAAGCATGAGCTTAGTGAAGAATAATGAAACCATAATAACTTGATGTTGTATAAGTTGTATTAAGAAAAATAGAACATCAAATCTGAAAACACGGAGTTTATAAACTGATCTACTTTAACTTAAACGAAGGTGTCACAGACACCGATACACGTGTTTTTGTTGGAGGATGACACAGATGACTATGGAAAGACAGAATATAACACATCTTTTGCATTCATATGATACAGATGTATAGAGTTACGAACCATTCCACTGCATACAAAGACGCAAACAATAAAAATAAAATAAGAGTAAGCTATATGTATATTCATAACACCTAAAAATTTCCCATTAAGCAATGTTGATAATTTGACAAATCGCATATAGTATAAATAAAAGTGATTTAGAGGTTCTTAAACAGGCAATATCTAATCTTAAAATGCAATCTCATAACTATCAGTTGTAAATCCAAGGAACACAATGAATAGCTTCAAAAAACTAACATGGTGAGACTAATAATCATAGACGAATCTCATAAACCTACAACCATTAAGTACATTTAGCTAGAAACAAACAAGAGTAACAAACATAACAAAAGTCATCAAAATACAGGAAAAAACGTGCATCGATCAAGAAGAAACAACAATTAAACCACACAAGGGGCGAAAACATAAAGGATCAACAAGCACGTATATCCTTAAAATTATCATAAACTAATCAATATTAGTGCACGACCTTTAACAATTCTGAATTAAATGAAGAAACATCAAAATCAAAAGAAATAATCCTGAATCAATAATTTTCATGTCGAAGAACAGCTGTATTACCGGCAAGTACGATAGATCCAAGCTGCGAATTTCCTTACACTTGACAGCAATTAATCCCACTCCCAAATCACCAACACCAAAACACCATTTCAAGCTAAGCAATTTCAGCTTCCTACAACCCACAGCAATACACCCTAACCCTATATCAGTGATAGATTTGCACCTAACCAACCACAACTTCTCCAAGTTCTTCGCCTCGGCTATAGAGGCCGCGGCCAAATCTTTCAAATTCGTGGCGTTTGACAAATCAATTTCTACCAAATTCCTACAATTCACTAACAAATTTGATAACCCAACATGGGAAAAAAACCTGGGCCTGGAAAGATTAATTGACCTCAACGTTTCTTTACAATACCCTGATATTACACCTAGAGAACTGTCTGTAATTACCGGGCATAATGAGAGATCGAGATGTGAAATAAAAGGGTATCGAATCAAATTTTTTGTCAAGTGTTTTGAACGAAGTGGTTTCAAGATCTTCCTATGGCGAGATTCAATAGCATATAATGATTTACAAACAAGAGAAAATGATTTTTTATCAAGTGGGTCATCGAGAGAATCAAGAATTAAGAAAACTATCTCATCAGAGAGAAGATCAAACCGATTGAAGTTGGGTTCAGGTATTGATTTTTGCTTCTTCATTGCTAAAAAGATTCAAAAATTCAATAAGAAAAGCTCAATAATTTGTGTGTAACTTATAAGATGATGAATACTGTATATGTACACACATACATGTATATATGTTGGGATGATTAACCGTTAACAGAAAAGAGTGGCATGGATTTGAGCAGTTGATAAATGAGAACTGGTGAGAGAGAGTATTGTTTGAGGAAGAAGAATGTACGTTTGAAATAACAATATTGTCCTTTTTGGCATGATTCCACAACCATGGTGGATGATATCAGCTACTTTTATAAAGACATAATTGCCCCCTTATCAACCAAAATATTGCAGGTCAACAAAAGTTCAATTTGGCTTAATGGCATTGATAATATTTTTCATGTTAATTACAAAATAATATGTTTCACAACTAATTTAGGATAAAAATGAATAGTTTTCAAAAGTATAAATATATTATTACTTCAAGCTTAAGATTTCATAAGTATAATTACAATTAATTAATTATAAATAATATAAATGCAAAAAATTTCTCTGCAAATGAATTCTGTGTATTGTCTCGTCTTTATATTTATTAAGAATCACAATTTTATCAAATTTTCAACTACGTATTTTATCTTCTTTTTTAATTATTAAAATCTACAAAAGAAAATTGATTTTTACTGAATATGGAGCTAAGTTCTTGTTTGGTTCAACTAAAAAAAAAAGATATCTAGGTACCTATTTTCCAAGTATTTAAATGAGATTTTCCAAATACAATTATTGTAGGTATTTTGGTCATTTAAGGGGCATTGGTAGCGGGCGTACGGCAAAGGACATAAAAGGATAGTTGTAAATAATAGTAGTTGACGAGGACAATACTGGAAAAATGAAAGTAAGCCCAAATTTATTCGGTGGAGAAGTTATCTGAGGAAGGACACATTAAATTCTTGTGCGGAAAGTACGAACACTTTGAACAAAGACAAAAACCTAAATTAATTATTAAAAAAATTGTTTGTGGTCCACAAATTAATTATTTTAGACACTGTAGGTCCCACCACCACATATGGAAATGAAAATGCTTAGGTAAGGCCGTACTTATTCAGTGCCCATAGTACCTACGTTACCCTGATAAGAACGGCCCAATTGATATCTTATGTGTTAATTTCACTAATGGTCCCTCAACTTCAAGAAAAGTTCACATGAATTATCAAAATACTTTCTATGACTGTTGGTGGTAGACGTTAAACTCAAAAACCTTCACGTAGAGCAATCGATCCATTCCAAATGAGGTCCTCTTTTATCTTTGTCGCAACCTTTTTGCATGATTAAATATAAGGTTATGGTGAAAGGGAGCTGTTTGAATTTCTTATAGAGGACTCTTATCTTAAGAATCGCATTCTGAGTTTGTTAAAAATATGTTTTTTTTGACATTTTGAAAAATTGTTTAGAAAACATAAAAAACGCGTTTTGATAATTTTAACTTGATTATAACAGAAAACGTTTTGAGTTTTCTTTGTAAATTTTTAATTTGTTTTTAAAAACGAGTTTTCGAAAATAGAAAAAAGAACATATTTTCACTGTTTTGGAAAATCGAAAACAGAAAACAGATTGAAAATGGTAAAGAGAACAGACTCTTAATTTCTCAACATGTAAAGGGATGGAAAGATATCTAGTTTTTGAAAATGGTCCATGACTAGAATCTTATCACTAAGTGGGACTGAATTGCCAGTCTCGGCTCCACTCAATCTCGTTGCATCCTTAAACATGTACACGATTTTTAGTCGATATCAGGGATGAAGGAGCCGACTTTTTGATGTGGACCAGACATCTTACGACCAATTATTTTACATGATTGAACTTTACTGACTAAAATTGTCACAAAAATAATTAAACGATAAATTTAAAATTTCCCTAAAACTTTAGTGATAATTTGAGTTAAAGGAGAGTTTAATGAGGGAGGTGGAGACTGATGCCGGCTCCAACCAATTCGAATATTATTGCGTTGTGTTGTGGCCTATTAATTCGTCAACAACTATTTACTATTGTGCCGTTGGGGATATTTCCGTCCATTTATTGAAAGTACAACCGTATGCTTCGCATGGATGACCCATCCCAGCAAGGTGCATTCAATCATGGTTCCGTACGAGCTTGGACTTTGAACTTTTGACGGATGGACTTATTCTTATTCGCCCACCAACCAAGGTCGAGCATCCTTATAAACGAGTAATTGAATAATTTTTTTGACTTTAACTGAGTGAATAAGGTCCAATCAACCTTGATCGTCCTAGATATCAATGCATATTTTTTGAGTCGGACCTTGATCAATCTCAACCACTCCCAAAACGAAGATCGTACTCGACCACAAGGTCGTACCAAGGGTGGTCGGACCCTTGTCAAGAAAGGTGATTTATGATTTTGTATAACTTGTTACTATTTGCTGACATCAAATATTAGGCAAGAAAAATATCTTCCACCTGGGTAATCCTTATAAAAGATAATATAATGAAACAATTCATAAATGGTAAAATTAAAAACTTTTGGGATTATGTTGTGATAAATTAATCACGTGTTAACGATTAGAGTTTCGTGTAACTAACTCTAAAATGATAAACTTAACCCGTAACTTGAAAAGGAATTAAAGTTTTTCACGTTTTTAATTGAGTAACCAACTGTATGTAAAATACGAGAATGCTCTTACTTTAATAATGAATCTCGTAGTCATTATACAATAGGGCAGAACACGAAATTATTAAATAAAATACAAAAGAAAAGTTGATACCACCAAATATTGCCATCCCAATAATATAAAATTCTTCTTTTGATTTCATAAATAAAGCTCAAACAAACGATTTTACACGAAATATCAACTACACAAGTAATAGGCTAGCTTTGGGAAGTGATCAACTAAGAAATGACTCTACTCTTTGGACAATTTTTTTTTTTTTTTTTTTTTGGAGGTGGAATCTCACACGCAAAAGATCCCGAATACTTACAAAAATTCATATTAATTTTGATTTATAAATTCTTAATATATCGTATTTGTTAAAAAAAATGTATACCCTATCATGTTCGGCAGTACTCGTTAAATAGGGTGAATTTCATCTAAAATCACTTCAATTTATTTTCAATTGAATAATTGAAGTTAAATTTTTGTTACAATTTTACCATTATGCACCACCTATCATTTCTCAAACGAATGAAAATTGTTTAATTGATATGCATAACGCAGTGGAACTTTCACGTAGCGGCACCACCCAATAGAAGTGTCCAATGAAAAAATGTAACATTTAATTTTGTTATTAAATATTTCGTTCATTATTTATTTATTTATATATTTTGGAATTTCCCGAGAATAATGGGGGGATGAACGGATAATCCAACTTATTAATGCAATAATTTGGCCTAAACCCTGTATTGTGAGAAAATTTTAAAAGAGATTTAAGGTCTAATCTTAATTAATTATTTTATTATTAGTTTAATAAATAAAGTACAAGTAAGTACACAAAAGTAAAATGGGGATGGCCCTATATTCAACAGAACCGTACATATTCAAAATTTTCATAGAAAATTCTTAAATAAGTTTTAAAAAATTACTAATAATCAATTTAGTTATATAGAATGACCAACCCCCGTTTGATTTGACTCATGTTATATTTTTAGTAAATTTTGATAAAAATTGATAAAAGTTGTGGATCCCTTTAAATGTGTTGACAAAAGTGAGTGGGAAGAAAAATGAGTTTTGAAAAATCTACAACTTTAGCCTCGCCGTTTGATCCCCATTATTTGGAATTATAATTTCTTAAATAAGAATGTGTAGTTAAAAAAAATACGTAATATTACTTCATTATAGAATGTGTAGTTAATAAGAAGTAAAAGAAAAATGAATTTTAATTTTAATAGGGTACAAACGGGACTTAGTAGATCAGTATCCAACCACGTAAAACTATGAGTATATTTTCTAAATTTTGCCTTTATTTAATTCTTGAAATTTTGTTGCTTATGTTTAGATACACTCGCATTTGATCGACTTTTTTTCACCACATTCTAATTATACTACGTATCTCTCATAATTAATAAAAAATACANTTTTCTAAATTTTGCCTTTATTTAATTCTTGAAATTTTGTTGCTCATGTTTAGATACATTCGCATTTGATTGACCTTTTTTCACCGCATTCTAATTATACTACGTATCTCTCATAATTAATAAAAAATACAAATCTCGAACCAAATCCCCTTTTTATAATTCGTCAATTAAATTCATACAATGTCAGATTAAATAACATTTAAAAGTAAATTCATCTGGCCCGGCAACCTTAGAACAAATGTAATTAACAATATTTAATGGACTTTACACCAAATATAAACTCCACCACATGCTAACTGTGAGAAATTCAGTATTAATTAAGGAAAGAGGAAAAATAAAAATTTCATTTATTTAAATTACTAATGGTCTTATCGCACGACTCAATTATTTACGAAGTCAGAAATGATTAAAGAAAAATTAAGTAGAATAAAATAATTAATTTGTTGAACGGTCAAATGAAGAATAAATTCAACAAAAAGATTGCCAAACCGTACATATATTCTAATAC
>CAIGRN010157947.1:2392-13787 GCA_903798345.1 Fraxinus anomala
ATTTTCCACTTTTAAAAGAAATAAAATAAATACTTTTACCCCCCCCCCCCCCCCCCCCAAAAAAAAAAGGACAAGAAACAAAACGTTCTCCATTTCCTAGTCGTAATCGTTGTACTAGTCAATAGAGATTATTCTTGTTATACATAGGGGCACCATTATGGTCTCCATAATGGACATATGGTGCCCCCTTATTGGAGGGGGCGCTGGCAATGGGGGGGGGCATCATGTGTCCATTATGGTGCCCCTATGTACTTGTAGCACAATCCAGTCAATAGTACCTCTTTCTCCTTGTATTGGATCTCTCATCGAACCGCCACCTCTCCGTTCCATTTGGTGAATTTTCTATCACGGCCTACTCTCTCAAGGTTTTATATCTACATATTTGTGTATTTTATTTTTTGTTTTCTTATGAATTTGCAGACTATTACATCTTCATCTTGTAAGATCAGGTTTCGTTTTATTTATGTATGTAAAATTATGATTGCTTGATTACGGATTCTATTGGGTAGTTTTTCTCGTTATTGAGCTGAGGAGAAAGACGTTGCAATGTAATTGGTTGTACTCTTTTGGTTTCTGAATGTCGAGATGCGGATGTCAGTTTGGGCTAAGAAGTTCATCGAATCTTTCAGGGAGTCGTGGAGAATAGGTATAAGTCTAACTCAGTTTTTCCAGTTAAAGAGAAAAGAGATCTTCTGGAATGCCATTCTCTAATTTGCCCATGTTTATGGAATTACATTTTTCACACACAGTGTGGTCATTTTAGTCTTTGTGGATTGCTAAAAGCATGCTTATCTTTCCAACCCTGTTCATGGTGACCCAATAATTTCTTGGCTTCTAAAAATTAGGCTAGACATAGAGTATGTTGAGAGTGCCATATCTTAGGGTCTTTTCATTGTGGCTCTTTTGATTTATGGAGATGGACGAAGTGGATTGTTCAAATGCAATAGTATGGTTTATCCAAAGAATTGGGTCTTAGATCCGAAATCAAGTATGTTTAGAGGGGTTCTGTTTTAAGGGTCTCATTGTTGTTCACTTTGCACATAGAGGTTTACCAAAATTTAGGGGTCTCCCTTAAAGTTTAACCAATGTTCAAGATGACTTATTGTGGTCGTGGTAGTCATAACTTGTAATGACTTTCGACAAGATGATAATTTTTCTCCCTCAACTTAATTGTAAGATAGTTTTTATTATTATTATTATTATTATTATTATTATTATTATTATTATTTATTTATTTTACCTAAACAAGGTTTGCTCCATTGCTAATGTAGCGTAGTAAAACCTCCTCCTCCATTTTGATATCACTAAAAATACAGGTTGTCTAGACATACATGCCAGTGAATCACATGCACAGAGAGGGATGGAAAAAAATTATGTGTGCAGGTAAATATGTAGAGAGAAAGATGATTGGTAACTCGCATCCACACGGAAAATCCTTAAACCCTCCGGTCTCTCCATCCACTAGCCATACATGTCCATTATGTGCAATATCCATTCGAATGAGCATACACACTACTTGGTTTGGGCACTTGGGTTGGCAATAGCTTAGGATGTGATTCGGGCTTCCTTTTTTCCCTTTTTGTTGAATTAGAGAATTCGGTTAGTAAAAATAACCATAATTAAATGATCAATAGGATGTTTGGCATATCCCATAGCTTATACCCCACACAAATGTGTAATTTAAAATTTATGGGGAACACAAAATAAGATAAACATTACTTATGTGGCTTATTTCCACCCTCAAAGTTTTGTAGGCCCACGGCTTATTTTCCAAACATACTCTACTAATAGTTAAGCTTATCTAAAATATAGTTTAATGTTAGGATTTCAGGTAGATGATGTTGTTGCTGCTTAGCTACTTGAGGCTTTAGCCAAGTGGTTTTATGACGTGGGGGCATACTAATTTGATAATGAACAAGAAAGAAAGATATCAAAGAAGAGAACAATTGAGAACAAAGAGGAAATCAATTTTTATTTATATAATCAAAGGGTATATTAGGCTTCGGCTGTGGTTTGAGTTTTGAAGTGAGAGTTGGGCTAATGGATAAATAGGATTGGGTAGTGGACTGAGTTGGTTTGTGGACGGGGTGTATTTGGAGCTTTATTAAACAGATGGGAAGCAGTAATTATGAAAAGCAGAAAACAAAACGAAATTGACTTTTTTTTTTTTTGGAGAATTGTTTCAGGCGACTAAACTACAGATGCTAACTCCTGCTTTTTCAGATTTTTTTTCCGGTTTTTTTGGAACTAAACATAAAAAGGAAACACTAGGAACAACTTCTACTGCTACCTGGATATTCTGCTCCTTTGTGTATATGGTAGCTTTATTATTTGTTTGTATGATTTGAAAGTATATGGGTAGGTAACCAGCTAAGGTTTGTGGATTTTGAGTTTTGAGAACGAAAGATGTTAGGTCAAAGGAGAACGATTTGCTGAACTTGACGCAGGAGCGTACTAATTTGACAATGAACAAGCAGTGGAATAAGACTGAAAAGGTACAAGAAGAGAAGAAGAATTGAGGGCAACGAGAAATTCAATTTATCATATAATCAAGGGTGAGTTTTACGATGAAGTTCTCTATTTATAGAGCAATTAATCTAAAATTAAAAGAACTTCTAATAATCTAGAACGTCTGTGTTTGGGGACAATTTGTTATATAATGGTTACTTCAAGTGGAATGCATTGTAGTAATGAGGATCATTGGGAGTCCTATTATATTCTGGGCAAATGTGAAGCAGACTCATTTTTATATGTGAGTTTTGAACCAAGATGAAGATGACTATTATAACATGGCACTAAATTCTCTACTTTTATTGTTATCGTAAAATAACAACCCAAGGTATCTCCTCTTTCTTTTTTCGTGCCAAAGATACAAGGATATTACACTAAAACACACCAGAGTTCATTTGATTCCGAGTTTCGTTGATTGAGATGCTAATATTCTGTTGCATTCATCCTTCATTTTTGTTTCCAGGCCGGAGGTGGGGATAGGGTTTTTTGGAGCCTTATTCGCCTTCACTTTGTGTATCAAATTTCAGTGAAATGTTTTGCCTTCTTTTCCTTTGTAGTCCTTGAATACAAAACTGCTTCTGATATTGATTATATAGCCATTTTAGTGTTAGATTTATTTATTTATTATTATTATGTTTTCATATCTTCAATGTTTTTCTCTCTTTTTTTTTGCATAAGCAGAGTGATCAACTAAAATGTTTGGAGGTAGAGCGATCCACCAGTTGCTGAGAGAGAGGCTTCATTCACAAATCACAGTAAACTTTCTAATTTTGATTTTACATTTTTAATGCACTTCAGTTATATTTCACTTCAGTTATATTTCATTCATGTAATATTATTCATATTCATGCTTTGGAAATGACCTGAGGGCTCTATCTCCCAATAGATATTGAGAATGGTGCTAGACCTCAAATTTTATAACCTGCTATATCCATTCATCAAGAGAGACTGAGATGCCTATTATTATATACATGCAAGGGTCACATGCAAGTTAGGCATCTGTTCGTCTCCAGATGTAAACATATCAACTCAAACTACTTTACTAAATGAGTGAACCATTAATAAAGAAGATTTCCTTTCTTCATGATGGAAAAAAATAAATTAAAATAATTGTTTTTTGGGACCAATGTTAGGGGTCTCTACCGTCAATTTTGCAGGATCTTGTTTACGTATTTGGTTTTGTGTTGGGTTGGGTTGGGTTTTTAAATCATCATTGGTTACAAAGCAAGTGCTTAAGAAATTATCTGTTTCTTTAATGAAATCTGGAGTCTAATCATTGCATAAAATAATGAAAAACGAACACCTTAAATATATGGAAATTCGCGTATTGAAATTTTTAGGTCTATTTCTTTGGGAGAAAAGTAGTTGTCTCTATGAATATTTAGATAGTAATGAATTTACTTTACAGGCTATAAGCTAATTATAACATGTGCCAATCGGTTCCCAGTTGCATTTTTCTTAGAGTGTCATAACAAAAACAATTCATCTTGCATTATCTTGTTACTTTTTTATCTAGAAAAGAAATCAATATGGCGCACATCCAACAGTTTTGGCCATCCGGTTCCCTTATCGTATGATCTCCTGATTGGGATTCCTTAATTATGCTTTAATGTTGCTTATTTTAGTCCAGTTTTCTAGAACAATGCCTTCCAGTAACAGTGCTGTAATGCAGCCTGATCATATACCTCTCTGTAACCACCTTGAACCTGAAAGCAATTAAATTGTAATAGTTGGGCATGTTGATTGCTGACTGAGTTTGGTGGGGGAAAATTAGCATCACAGCTTTCATTGTTTAGAACTTTGTGGGCTTTCTTTTAATTTAATTGAGTGTTTGCCAGTTCAATTATAAATTGGTGGCTGAAATTGGCTTCTGGTTCTTTTTTTTTTTTTTTTTCTTCTCAATTTTCAGGCCTCTCCAGTTTTGTCTATTCTTGTTTCCAAGAAAGAGCAGGAAAGCATTGGAGCAGGCATGAAGTCCTTGAGGGCACTGGCACTCTTTGGAGCAGGTGTATCAGGCCTTTTAAGTTTTGGAACAATAGCATCCTCTGATGAGGCTGAACATGGTTTGGAAGCCCCAAGCTATCCTTGGCCTCACAAGGGCATTCTCAGTTCATATGACCATGCTTCGTGAGTTTAGGCTAGCCTATCTAGTATTTTCCGTACAAGTTTTTTGTTTGCACGCAAATTAAGCTTTTGACATCCAAGTCAAATGTGTGCTATTTTTTAATATTTTACCAATTGGCAAGTTGATATCACGGGTCAATGCCACCTACTCATTCTGTTTGTTTTATATAATGATGTCTTTATTCTTTTCTTTAAAGAACAAAATAATAGGAATTCAAATATCTTCATTTCCATGTGTTTGAACTGTTTGTTACCTGTTCTACACATCATTGATTATCCCATATCTTGGTTTAATATCGCGTCTGAAATATACCATGTCAAATTATGCATCATAATACTTCAAAGTAAAATATGTGTTTCCGGCTTTTTCAATTTTGATGCAAACTGGCTCGATTCTCATGCTTGAAATTTCTAACAATGGATATAGATGTGACTTCGGTACAGGAACAACTAAGGGTATAAACTTGAATCAAAATCTCACTATTTTGGTTTCATTCTCTTTCTACAATCTCCATACTTCAAACAATTTTAAATTTGTACCTTGAATCCTCAGTTTACCCAACTTGAGATGATTCAAGCTGAAGTAGGAAAGAAGCTATCCATTTATTTACCCAAGTATACTGAATAATTTAAACCGTCTCAGATGAAGTATTTACTGGTACTATATATATAAGTTTAAAATGGGTGAAAGAAAAAATTGAAAATGTTGTTTGGCACACTCCTAGTTCGCATAAAAAATTTCCAGAGTTTAAAAGGTATTCCTTTTGTTTGGATGAGATAAATTTGTTGAGGTTCAAGTTTCATTAGAAAAATGTTTACCGGGAGAATTCTTAGATCTTGGATGTGATGGAATAAGAAAGCATACACTTGTATGTGTGTGCTTTATAGAAAGAGATTTGCTTTGTTTGTTATGTAATCATCGTCGGTGAGCTTTCTCTGGAAAGTACTCTAATATGGCCCCGTTTAATGGGGAATCTTTGTCTTTTGTAGAAGAGCTTCCAGATAAAGTCACTTTGACCAACTTTCTCTAAAAAAACTTTTCTAACCAGTTAAAGCACTTCTAAAAAATTATCCAAGGCCCGAAAGCTGCTTCTTAGTCTCAGAAGCAGCTTCAGGCTTTTCAATTCTTAGTCTCAGAAGCAGCTTCAGGCTTTTCAAAAGCTAGGCCCAGAAGCAGCTTCAGGCTTTTCAAAAGCTATGCCAAATGGGCCTGTCAAGTTTTACGTTCTTTCCATTTGCAAAAATATGTGTTCACCAGTGGTAAAGCATAATGCTCCTGTTTTGCTCAACTGAATAAATAGACTATAGAACATTTTACCCTACCGTTACATTGATATATTGTGGTTGATTCCAAACAGGATTCGTCGTGGTCACCAGGTGTATCAAGAAGTCTGTGCATCCTGCCATTCCATGTCCCTGATTTCATATCGGGACTTGGTAGGCGTAGCATATACAGAGGAGGAAACGAAGGCTATGGCGGCTGAGATTGAGGTAGTCGATGGGCCTAATGATGAAGGAGAGATGTTTACCCGTCCTGGCAAATTGAGTGATCGTTTTCCCCAGCCATATGCAAATGAACAGGCAGCTAGGTTTGCTAATGGAGGGGCCTACCCTCCAGATTTGAGTCTTATAACTAAAGTATGTCCTGCCTTCTGGTTTTGGCTCATTTATTAGGAAATAATTTTTTGTTCGTTTCAACTCATTTTCTCCTTTCTGTTGTAGGCTCGTCACAATGGTCAAAATTATGTTTTTGCCCTTCTGACTGGTTATCGTGATCCTCCTGCTGGTGTTTCAGTAAGTTTTTCTACATCGCATGTAGTCCTTATAAATGTGCAATATCTTGTTCATTGGTGTGTAGTATTTAGAATTGTTTTCTTTCCTAGCTAAGCATGCAAGCTGTATTGGTTTTGTAGATTCGAGAAGGATTGCATTACAACGCCTACTTTCCTGGGGGAGCTATTGCCATGCCTAAAATGCTTAATGATGGTGCTGTTGAGTACGAAGATGGTACACCTGCAACAGAAGCTCAGGTAGGTTGCACTCTTAATCTTGACCTGAATTCAAGATTTTACATCTCTGTTGGAGTCTTTATGTAGATGCCATCCATACAGAACTTTTAGGGCTTTAGTTGTTATGGATTAAACCCTAATTACTGCTTTTGATAGCATAATTAGAGAGCAATTGAAAATGAGCAAAGCACGCACATTTTATAGTGGTTCACCTTCAGCTTGAGAGCTACATGCACCTGCAATACTGGATTTCATTATAATGGATAAGAAGAAAAGTATAAGTTTTCCTCTCACCTCTTTTGCACAAATACAACCACTTAAGAAATCCTTTATACTAGAATATTATGGTGGCCTAATACATGTATGAATACACAATCTGCAACTGCAATAGAATAAGAATAACCTCGGGGCAACCATCCTAAATCCCCAAGCAGTGGGAACTACAACCCCACTGCAACTACCCCTTGACCTTACTGCAAAGGTCGATTCACTGTCAAGTGTCAAGGGATAAGAATACAGTATGAATAGGGTATTACCAATCTCATACTCATTTTGCATTTTGTCCTTCTAGATGGGGAAAGACGTCGTGACATTTTTATCATGGGCTGCAGAGCCAGAAATGGAAGAACGAAAACTGGTAAGTTATCATTTATAAGTAAAACAACATGAATGCAAATCAGGTTTGACACCTCTCTGCTTTTACAGATGGGTTTCAAGTGGATATTTGTACTATCATTGGCACTGCTCCAAGCTGCTTATTACCGGCGCTTGAGGTGGTCTGTACTCAAGTCCCGGAAGCTAGTCCTTGATGTCATCAACTAAATTCCACAGCTTCCTCGTAAGTTATCCATCGGGAGGACTTGCAATCAGCAAATAATCATATTCCTGTTACATTTTTTTCTCTCTCTTCCATATAAAACTGGTTCGAGCATTTGTTGATTATGCAGAACATTTTTGTTCCAAGTGAGGGAAAAATAAGAAATTCACTCTCATAAATTACCTTTTTTGGTGTTAATTTTGAGTTGATGAGAATTCTCTGCAAGTGTGAAGTTGTATTGGTTTCTGTTGTACAATGCAACTTTTCTATATTCTTTAGAATAAATGTTTTGCATGGAACTATACACAACCAATATCATCAGCATCCAGCGGCCAAATTTATGTTATATTTGGGGGATTTGAATAGCTATAACTATAATCCTATTAGTGCTGAACACTGTTCTGATTGGTAGGGAGGATTGCTGGCCACTACACAATGTTAATTAAAGAAGGATTGGTGGTGTTGGCATCCAATTTGACTAGAGGGGGTTGTTCATAGAACTGGTCGCTGGCAGTGATGGTGGTAATAGTATAGCGCAGTGTGCTACAAGCGATTATGGCAGTGATGATGATAGCGACATTGTTACAAAGTGTGTGACGGTAGTGGTGGCGACATTGTAACAAGGTGTATTACAAGTGGTTGAGTGGTGGTTGTGACATTGATATCATAACAAGGTATGTTACAAGTGATGTTACATATGACAGCAACGGGAAAATTGAGTATTACGAATATAACACAATATGTTGTAATTAGTGGTAGCATCAATGGTAGTGGAGGAAATAGATTGTGTAAATGTAACACATTGTATAACAAAATGTAGATAATAAAGTAAATTAAAATACAATATTTTGATAATAAAAAAGTTGTAAAAGTAATTGGTAAACTTTTTCAATTATTTGTAAATTGTTTCCTAATTTTTTGGTGGGATGGGAAGGTCGGGTTGGACACTGGAATTTGAGAATAAACTGAAATTTTCGCCATTTTCAAAAATTATGAAAAATGCTTATTTTTTCAAAATCTGGAAACTACAATGAATGCGAATAAATAAATAAAACACCCGGATTAAACTTCATTCTTCCACCTTCAATTCCACGATTTGCAGTCATGACATTTTTAGTAAACTTGCTTATAATTAAAAAATTTCAAGCAAATATATGCCATCATCTAAAGGGTACATCTGTCTTTAAACATAAAAAGTGTGCAGAAGTATTATAAGACTTAAAACACAAAATGCCTATAATATCTTAATTCATATTTTGATGGAAGATTGTGTTTGTCTTCGAGTCCATATTGGAGCATTCCCATGAAGTGGGGTAAATAATACATGATTATGCTTGAAATGGGATGAGCCCAATAATTAGTCATGGAGTGGATTCTCATGCTCGATTTTGTGTGATATATGAAGGATTGCATTAGTGTCGGAGTTACAACTTTTGAATAAAGTAATGGCAATACTCTACATATATCAAAATGTTTAACGTGAATTTTTGAAAATGGACCCATACTAACACTAAATCCATATTATATGATGAATCAAATTAGTTAAAACACATGAGATAAACACAAACTAATCATTTTCCCCAAATTATAATTTTTTCACAAAATCAAAAGTTGCATAATAAGTTAAAACACGATTTCAAACATAATTTATTTATATTAGAAATGATCTACACATGATGGGTAGGAGTTATCTTGTTATGACAATTCAAGTGTCTAGAGTGGCTTCAGAAAGTGCTTTTAATACTAGAGGAAGAATCATTGATCCATTTCGTAGTCCTTTAACCCCTAGGATAATGGAGGTTTTGGTTTGTACCCAAAACTGGATTAAAGAGTTTTCAATAATAGAGAGATTTTATATGAAAGATATTGAGGTACATAAAAAATTGGACAAAGGTAATATAATTATGGTTATTCCATGAATTATGTTAAATAAATGTGTGTTATTTAATTTATTGTTAATTTTATCATTTTTGTAGAGCTTTTGAAATCAGAGAAATCAAATGAATGCTAAATTCAAGTGATTCGTGCATTTATTATTTTTTCAGGTAGATGTATAATGTATTCAGTGTGCACAACTGACTTTGTCATTATATTTTTTATCTTTTTCTCTAAACGTTTATATTATTTTTTGTAGGAAATGTTACTTAAATCTATGCTTAGAATAGAAGATTATAATACTTTACTTTATTATTTAATTTTTTAGAAGTTTAAATTTTGGATGAGCGTTATTTTTCTTTTTATTTATTTATTAAGTTTGGATTACTGTATATTTTTAAGTGTTGGTTGACTGTAATATTTTAATATTTACTTTTCGTGCTTAATGATAATTTTTAGTATGTTTGATTTTATTAGTATGATATAAACGTGCAGGAAAATAATTATTTGGGAGGTAAGCTTTAATTTTTGTTTGTGAAAAAATTCAAAATTATAGACCTATTCTTAGTAAAAATTTATGATTTATTCAATTTCAGTTGATTGTGTTGCATGAATGACAAATATTATTTCATCGAAAATTTCTTATTAAAATGACAAAAATATTATTTATATGTAAGCCAATTAATGGATTGGGAAGTCTCAAATAAATTAGTGCTAAAAAATAAAAAAAGATGACCCAATTGGACTCGACCGACCCAATTCAGGTGGGGTCAGTTTAGGGTAGGAAATGGGTCGGGTCGGGTCAGATCATGAAAGATCCTAAAACCGAGTATGTCGGGTCAGGTCGAGGGCCAAACCCTATCCTACCCGACCCGACCCATTGCACACCCCTACTTTTAAAATAACAAGTCAAAACATGTTTCGACTAGAAGTTTCAACATGGAGAAAGCAAATCCTTATTATTTTGCTGAGGGCTTATTTTATGTACATTTTTTGAGAATACATTTCGTAAAAAATATATATTTTCAAAATATAAGTGGTTAAAAAGTAGAGTAAAGTTATGGGTTTATGTGTAAAATTATTTTATTGAAAGAATGTGTAGTTGAAAATAAATTTTAAAAAAAATGAATTTTAAAGAACTTGGACCAAACAAGGTCTAAATTGTATAAATTTAAAATTGCGTGTTGCAACACAGAAAAAACAACCTATTATCCGAGCAAATATATAAATTTAAACCTAGAACCGTTTGGTTTTATAAAATAATGATCACAGCATTCTCGTGCTTCGGCCGACTTCATTCCCAACAATAAAACACCTGGAAGGTTTATAAAATTAGAATACCCCGTAAGACACAAGATCAATTTCTTCCAATAATACGACAACGAACGATATAAATATACTTACAAACTAGGAGCATTTTATCTTATGAACACGTTCATAAGATCAATATTCAAAATTGTAGCATTACAAAAATTTTGGGTTCATTTATGTCTCAAAATTTAGAATACTTTTGGAACGATCATATTGGAAAGCAAGGAGTAAGTCCAGCAAGAATTGAACTAGAACCGAATTGGTTCGTTTCCAATTTGGCTCTATGGTTCCATATAAACTAATTTAGATTTAAATGTTGATTATCAATTAAGTTTTACTTTAAAAAAAGGTGTATGGAAAGTGCAACTCTAGCGTGAGATAATTTTAGGGTTAGTGTTCAAATATTTAGTGCATATTTGTACAATATACCAACAAAAATAGAGGTTAGGGAGAACCAAATTCACCGTTGGTTCCTAAGGTAGTACTGAGAACTGGATCGAAACCGATCGATTCTAAATGCTTTGGTCCCAAAATCAATCTATTTAACAAATGAAATAGAACCGAACTGACCAATTCTATTCAATTCTAGTCCGGTTCCATCAATTCTGGGAAAAAATACCCACCTCTATGAAAAATCGTCTTGAAGTATAATGATCATTCATGTTGGATCATCAAAAATTTGTGAATCGAAGCAAAATCGTACCTGAATCAGACATGATTAATGCAATGAACAAATCCTGCGATTTTA
>CAIGRN010157949.1:0-11033 GCA_903798345.1 Fraxinus anomala
AACACTACATAAATACAACTAATGTATTCATCCTTATCTTCGATGGGCAGTTGAAGAGGGAAAGTCAGACTTGACTGTCTGCTGCTTCGATTTGGACATGTAGATGTAGGTTTTAAATTTACCAAATGATTTGGGGTTAGTGGACATGTGATTACCGAATGAAAGTATGAAATTGGAAGTGAATGATAAAAACTTAAAAATGCCTAATTTTGGGCTAACAATGAAATTAATAATTGGGTCAAAAAATTGAATTTCGAAATTGGGTTGGACCGGGCTAACTAAGCACGGACTTGGCTTGAGAGTTGGAGCATTAATTAATTTGCTAATTTCTTTAGAAAAATTAAATAATTTAATTAATTCAATATAAAAAATAATTTAGATTTGGTTCTTCGGTTCTTGGTCTAGAACCGAGAATTGAACCAAATTTATCGGTTCTCAATTCAAATATCCAATCGGGTATTTAACTTATGAAAAATCGCTAGGTTCGGGTTCTCTTCGATCCGATTCGGTTAGGGAGGTTTGTTCAGCCCTATTTATTTGTGCTAATTGTCGTGAGTACTTTTAGGGTGAAGCCATCTATTAATAGTGTTCCATTATTGACAACAGTTTTATTACAAGTACAGAACTGTTTCATGGAATTCTTTCGTAAATACACACATGGCAACAAATTATTGGAAGATGTGAAAATTAAAAAAAGCAGGGTAAATCTGTTGCCTAAGGATTCTCTAATTATTTACCTGTAATTGGGGATTAATTCTAATGACAATCCATATTATCTCTCTCTATTATGCATTGGCATGTCTAGGTGGGCAACTTTTTGTTTGGCAATTAATTTTTTTTTCCTGATGTTTAGCCAAACAACATGCTCAACATCTAATACTTTAAATCCAAACTCAGTCCATGAACATATTTTCTTCGCATATGAATGAAGCATTATTGATTTGCGGTGTCTATGATTTTGAGACTTATATATTTGCTGGAAACATGAAAAATATGTATAAATGTCCTAAAAATTTTCAAGGTACGCATTATTTAATTTATTTCTTGGTTTAGAACAACTAAATTAATATTAAAAATAGAAAAAAAAATCTTATTATGCCTAGACTTTGCCTAAACCTTCTAGACCGCTTGGACTCTTGAAACATGATATCCAAGTCTTGTCAAGCTTTACGCCTTTTTAAATTTATCTCCACATATGACATAGAATTTGATAATTCCCCCTCGTTTTCCCAAGTAGCTTCGGATTCGGGCCGCCACTTCCATTTGACTAAGTATTGGGTACAAGGTGAGATACTCTTCCGTCTCACCACTCGATCCGCCAAAATAGATTCAACATCTTCCTCAAAAGATTTTGTGACAATGGGAGGCGCTCTTCATGATTTATTTCTCTCCGGATCTTCCACATCCGGTTTATATGGCTTCAACATGCTCACATGAAAAACTAGGAGGATTTTCAAAGTGTTTTGGAGATCTAGCCGATAGGAAACTCTTTCTACTTTAGCTATAACGGGAAATGGGCCCTCATACTTTCTAACCATGCCTTTGTGAACTGTCCAGTAAGCTTTGAATTGTCGAGGCCGCACTTTCACAAGTACTTGATCTCTAATGTTGAATTCCAATGGTCTCCGTTTCACATCGGCCCATTTCTTCATGCGCTTCCGGGCTTTCTCCAAGCATGATCTAGCTAAGCCCATATGATCTCCCCATGACTTAGCCATTTTTGTTGCTCCGGGACTTCGCCCTACATTACCAATCACAGGCAAGGTGTGGGGTGTTGTAGGTTGTTGCCCTATTGCAAGCTTAAACGGACTGTGTCCCGTAGATTCACTTTTCTACTAGTTGTAGGAAAATTGAGCTATGTCCATCAACTTTGCCCAATCTCATTGATTAGCACTAACAAAGTGCCTAAGATAAAATTCCAACAATGCGTTCACTCGCTCCGTCTGCCCATCTGTCTACAGGTGGAAACTGCCAAAAAAGTGCAAGTTTGTTCCAAGGAGTTTAAACAACTCCGTCCACAATTTCCCCGTGAAGTGGGGATCTCGATCACTTATAATATTTTTGGGCAATCCCCAATTCTTCACAACATGTTTGAATAGTAACCTGACCGTTTCCTCGGCAGTGCAGTCCTTAGGTGCTGGAATAAAAGTTGCATATTTTGGAAATCGATCAACAACAACAATAATTGATCTAAACCCTTCGGACTTTGACAAGGTAGTTATGTAGTCCATGGTAACCACATCCCATGGTTGATTCGGAACAGGGAAAGGATCAAGAAGTCTCGTTGATAACCTTTGTTCTATTTTGTCTTGTTGGTACACAAGACAGGTCCGGACATATGTCTTCACTTGATCCCGCATTTGTGGCCAATAATATGTCCGTTCAATCAAAGCTAATGTCTGGTCTATTCTCGGATGTCCAGTCCATTTGCTATCTGACATTCCCGAATCACATAACGCCGCAAGTTATTCTACTTAGGCACAAATACTCGTTGCCTAGTGGTGTACAACAACCCATTTTCACCCAAAATCTCCTTGTCTTGCCTTCTTAGACAACCTGCATCAACATCTTTGCCACAAGATCGTGTTCCATTCCTCGTCTAATTTCTTCCAACAAAGTGCTTATGGCTTGGCTAATGGCTGCAAGTTCCGCCTTTCGACTAAGGGCATCTGCTACCACTTTTGCCATCCCACGTTTATACTCCATCACATAATCAAACTCTACTAAGAAGTCTTGCCAACGAGCTTGCTTCGGGGTTAACTTCTTTTGTGATTGGAAGTAACTTGTAGCCACGTTATCTGTTTTTATCGCAAAATGGGAACCCAAAAGATAATGTACAATGGCCGTTATTTCTTTTTCTTGCATTGTGTAGCATCGCTTCGTATCATTCAACTTGCGACTTTCGAAGGCAATAGGATGACCATCTTGCATAAGCACCCATATAATGGCAAAATTCGATGCATCCGTTTGTACTTCAAAACTTTTGTTGAAATCCAGTAATGCTAACACCGACTCTTCCATGACCACCACTTTTAAATCATCAAAGGCTCTTTGACCTGTCACGAACCAATCCCACCATTGGGATTTTTTAAGCAAATCTGTCAACGGGGCCACTCTAGAAGAGTAGCCTTTAATGAAGCGTCGGTAATAGTTTACCAACCCAAGGAAAGACCGCAATTCCATCACTTTAGTGGGTGATTCCCACTCATTGTTGCTTTTAATTTGGCTCCATCCATCTTCAAGCAACCATGTCCGATAATGTGTCCCAAGAAGTTCACTTCTTCTTTTGCAAACGAACACTTCTCCTTTTTGATGAACAATTCGTCTTCTCGCAACACTTGGAAGATAATTTTCAAATGTTCAACATGTTCCTCCAAGGTGTTGCTATAGATAACAATGTCATCAAGATAAACCACCACGAACTTATCCAAGTATGGATAAAATATCTTGTTCATCAAAGTGCAAAATGTAGCTGGAGCATTGGTCAACCCAAATGGCATGACAAGCCATTCATAAGAACCATACCGAGTAATGCATGTAGTTTTAGACTCATCTCCCTCCACAATGCGAACTTGATAGTAGCATTTTTGCAAATCAACCTTCGTATAGATCTTGGCACTATCGAGCCGATCAAATAAATTCGCAATCAATGGAATAGGATATTTGTTCTTCACCACCACTTTGTTTAATGCCCGGTAATCCACGCACATCCGCAACGTTCCATCCGACTTCTTTTGGAACAACATCGGGGTGCCATAGGGTGTGTTTACTTTGCTGCATGCGTCCTGTCGTGACTGCAGTATGTGTCCTGCAGTCTACATGTATCCTACCACCGCAAGCAGTTTCGTTCTGTCACAGCGCCCTGCCTGCGCTATCTTGCTGTCGCTGTCGGGACGGTTCGGCTGCGACCTGATGGGGCGTAAGTTATTGCTCACATGATACGTCTAACATATTTTTGAAATTAAAGGTTATTTAAATATAAGCATGACTTATTTTTAAACTAGTTAGAAGTGCTATATCTCTTGTTCAACAAGGTTTATATACGAGAATTGTCAAGTATTATAACCAAATTTAGATTTTAATCTTTTTAAATTTATTGCATATAATTTAAATGTGATCAAATACGTAAATCAAGTGCTTAGGTTGTTAAGCAAGGAAAGTTTCGAATTTGTAATCCGATCTCAATTTTATAGTCCGTGGTTGGTAATAAAGATGAACATTTAATTTTGATAAAACTATCTCAATTTTTTATAAGAGTTCATATTTTACTTTCGTTGTAGATTGAGAGTAAATTTTAATTTGAATATATTGGATTGTATAAAATTTAATTTATGATATTGATCAGTTGAATTTAATTTCACTTGATTGTGGTACGTAAGACATTAATCTTGAGCAAGTAAAGAACTTCGATTATTAACTTGAAATTCTTTAAGGTATCAATGGGTGAGATTAAATCGCTGGTCAATATCTTGGTGTCTTCAAAAATTAAAGTGAAATAACGAGAACATATGTTCACAATATGGAAACCGCGCTTATTTAAATAGATACGATCATGACTTCAAAAGATTTTCAAGTGGACAATTAAATCTGAGCTCAATTATTCGGTATTGGTTGCTGAATAGATATTGTGATGTGGTCACATGGAATTGCTAGATAGAAATTGAAATTTGAAATTTTATGTATGTTTGGAAAATAGAATTTTGGTCATTTAACCTTGTTCCGAATATTCGAATTAGTCGATGGGGGAATGAGTAAGAATGAGAAGTCAGATAATATGATTATTGATTATACAACTTCAATCATTTCAATTAAATTGAGAGTGCAATCTCAATTTTTATAGATGATTAATAAATGAATTATGTCAATCGATTAAGACTTTATTTTAGTAAAAATTAATTTATTGAAACTTAATTTAATTGGGTCCAATTACATCCCTTCAGTAGCTTCAAAATAAGTTTTGAAATAAATTACGAGAGTTATAATTTATTGTGAACTACACTCAAATAATTAAATTAAACTTAACAAAGACATAACAACCGATCAACCGTGTGTCATTGACCCGTGCCCGGGGCAGGGGCAATGTGCCACTCATGTGCCGCTTGTATATGATAAAATAATAATTTGGAATAAAATAAAAAAGGAAAAGTTCCTCTGTTTGTTCGTGGAACTTAGGTATAATTACATAATTATATTATTGTGACCATACATAAAATCTCTATAGTATTTTTGAACAACACCGAAAAAAATCAAATTGTTTAAAGTTGAAATCAAGAGGAAGTAAGAGGAACAACACAAATAATTTTTTTATAAAATACGTTCCAAGATTAATTCTTGAAACTTATGTGTTTCGATTTTAACGAAATTATAATATTCTTGTTCGTATAAAGAAAAATTCTTACGCGTGGAATGTTTGTCATCACAAGAAACTAATTTTTGAGACATTAACTTTTCAATTCCCAACAATTTTGACATAGTGTGGCTCCTAAAGTGAATTCAAAGTATTAGCAATTCGATAATAAAAGTCACATTGCCTCCCAAGTGGTTATGAGCGAATTTTGACTCAACAAATTAAGCTTTTGTTTTGAGTATCATTTTTTAAAATTCATTTTTTTTTCAAATTCACTTTTAGACATACATTTTTCGAATAAAATAATTTTGCACGTAAACTCAATTTTTTTCCCTCTACTTTTAATCACATTCTTAAAAAAATTACTTTTGCAAAATTTATTTTCAATTGAAAATTTTGTCCTTGATTAATCTATAATATATTAAATATCATATCAAGTGAAAATCATTTTTTGAACGGTTCTAACTCTACTATAATTCAATTATTTCAATAATATCTTACTTTTCATTTTTCAATATACATTTAATTTATTTAATTACCATCAATATATATTTATATTTGACATATTCATTTCACACGTGTGCTTTCATTAATAAATGAACTCTCTATTATTAGTTCTCAATTAATTAAATTTCATGTTCATTGAATTAGTATTCGTCTTCATTTTTTGCATTTCAGTGTTATCAATTCTAATTATAAGTTAATTAATTATAATTGTAAGTTAATTAGAATTTCACATTCAAGAATGTATTTCATTATTCAAGTCCATGTATGCTACTTGACATCCAATTTTACTTAATTTAAAATTAAAAAGCGATTCAACATTTATTGTCACGTATATATTTCTTTGGTATTAATTATAAATTAATTAACATTCATGCATATTTAAGTATTACTTTTGTAGCACTTATAAAACAGTTAACAATAACGTACAATGTACGTTTAACATTGACTAGTCAACATAAACTGCACAGACAGTCAATAAACCTAATATTTTGTTGACCATCAAATACTGATACAGAAAGTATGAGTCCATGTTTGAGTAATTTTTTTTCTAATTTTTCTATTCATTTTCAATCACATATTTTTCATTAAATTATATTTTTCATCACATCAGTAACTTTTCTTTATTTTTCAATCATATATTCTTTATTAATTTATTATTTTAAAATATATATTTTTTAATATAATGTAACTCAAACACATCCTCAGAGTATATATATTGATAATTGAGTCATTTTTTTTCATTGAAAACAATAAATCTAATTCAAGAAAGTTAAGTGGTGTCTAATCACAGAAGTAAAATTGCTTAATTAATTTTGCTATTGGGGTTAGGTAAACTTGACTTCGAAGTTTGATTCTTCTACATAATTTAAGTTTGACGCAATCCCGTCGGCTGGTAAGTCCTCCCAGAACCATACACGTGTACATGAACTCACACACGCATATTCACACGCGCGCATACACGTACATATAAATATGCTGGTGTAAAATCGACCTCACAATTAAAACAGAAAAGACCAAAATTGAAATCGAAAATAATAAAGTAAGATATGGTATAATAATTTTTTAGGAAAAAACAAATAGATTTCGTCTTATACTTGTGCTATAGGATGATTGGATGATTGTCTTTCATGATCATGGTTATCGCATCTTATCCGATCTTCGATTCGAACAAATCATCGGATTAATGATTCAATTGACATGTAAGTAGTTCAAGTGGTGAGTCATTGACTCATTATACCATAATTTTAATTAAAAAGAAAAATTCCAAAACAAAAGAAGAAGAAAAAGAAAAAGATAACATATTTTTTATATCATTTTTTGTTCTAAAACTAAATATATATACTTCGCTCACATTTATTGTAAAGTTTATACCGTTGTCATGGTGCCCGGGCTCATAATTCTGCAGTTCTGCATATTTAGGATATGTTCTCTTTACCGTTTTCAACCCGTTTTTTATTTTCGATTTTCCAAAACAGTGAAAACGCGTTCTCTTTCCTATTTTTGAAAACGCGTTTTTGAAAACAAGTTAAAAATTTACAAAAAAAATCCAAAATGACAAATTTGGTATTTTCAATTATAATCAAGTCAAACTTTTCAAAACGAGCTTTGTGTGTTTTAAAAAAAAATAAATGTAAAAAATAATACATTTTCAACAATTTCAAAATTGACACTCAAAATATAAAATCTAAAATGAATTCAAAACACAAAACTGAAACACGAAGAGAACAATCTCTTAGTGATTCTAGTGTTAGAAGTCGAGGTCCTTTTGACATCCTCTATATGGGTGTTTGGGTCCAGGATCATATACATTTTAGATAGATTTCTTTATTAGTTATTAATTGTTGATCACTCTAAAATTTATATGACTATTTCTACTTCTTTTGAAAAATGATGTTTCTGCCTTATTTCCCATCTTCAAGAAACAAGTTTAACAAACTTCATTGCCAAATGATATGCAGCATATATTCTGGGTGGTGAATTCACTACTCTTCGTTATGGGTGGGCATTTAGTCCGAAATCGGTGGAATCGGATCGAAACCATATAGAACAGGTCGGTTCGGCTCCGATTCCTCTTCTAAATGGGTCGATTTTGGGATCATACATCGAGAACCGATTGATTCCAATACGATTCTTGTTACTGCCTCAAGAACCAACAGTGAATTTTTTTTCTCTCGAATTTTTCTTTTTGCCTACACTAAGATACATTAGATTTTTGAGCACTAGACCCCAAAGTTATCTCATGTTAAAATTCAATTTTCCATACGTTTCTTCTTCCTTCCTTTGATGGGTAATCGAAATTCAAGTCTAATAATTTTATAAATATTTTATAAATTCATGGTTATAATGCAACACAATAGAAAAAAAAATGTTTTAGTGCAATATTCCATAAGAGTTCAAATTTTTTGTTGTTTTTAAAGTGGCCGGCAATAAAAAATCATGATCCTTGAGTATTACTAAAGATTGATAATCGGGCTAATATTATATGGATTTTCTTAAAAATTAATTTTCAACCAAAATTTTATCATTTATGCTGTATTTTATAGTTTATCATTTTTTCGTTTTTATAAGTTGATATTGAGTTTTGAAGTGAATTTTTGTGTGTTGCCTTATTCAGTTAATTTTTGTAATTATTAGATTACAAAAATAACAAGTGATTTCATACTCTATTTTTGTCTATTTTCAATTTGACAAGTAATTTCATACTTTATTTTTTATAATTTTTTTAATATAAAGAATCAGTTTTGATCGAATCGGAATCGGTTGATTCGGTCCAATTGTTCCATTTCTAAGTTTCCCATTGATACTTGGTTCGGTTTCGTTCAAAATCGGATCGTACCAGACTGCGCCCACTCCTGCTCTTCGTTCTCAACTTGAATAATCTACTCTAAGACATTTTAAGTCCCCTCGTTCAGACCACAATATAATTGGTGAGCAAAACATTGTCACCATAAATTTAAGAGTTTAAATAAACGTGTAAGTATAGACTTATCAATATGTATAAGTAAAAAGACGCGAGATAAACAAAAAGCTTATAAATCTTCCCATTATATCAAATGAAGATCCAACTATAGTGCAATATTGTTCAAACTATTTGAAACGTCTATTGAACGCGTTTCAAGAAGTATGGTCCAAATAATTTTTCAAAATAACAAATTAAACGCGTTTTTAACAATTTCAAAAAAAACCAAACATGTTTTTAACTATTTCAAAACAGACTCTCAAAATAGAAAATTAAAAATGATCTCAAAATCGAAAACTGATATACAAATTAAACGGACCCTAATTTTAATACTAAAATGCATTATAATTGTAATATATTTTCTTGTTAATTTGACATTCTCTTTGTAATTAGATTTATTTAATTTTTCTAATTACTTAAGGGCTTTGCTAAGTGTACACTTCAATATACAGACCCTCTCACAAGAGGGAGGTCCACAATTTTTTTTATTGGTCGTGGGCCTCCCTCTTGTGAAGGAGTTTGTACACCAAGGTTTCAACCTCGATGTACATATAGTAAAACTCATTTCTTAAATATAAACTTAAATATTGAAAGGTGACAGTGACAAATGCAATTTTTTTTTTTAAATAACATAACATCAATGAAAATAAATCGATACATTATTATAATTGTAGCCTACAATTGCTGCACTATTTGCATCCATGTAGTTTTTTTTCTAAAAGGATGGAAGTTAGAATTTTCTCGTCCAGAATGTCGCTCAAGTGGAATCAAGCGCATTGCAGGTGCCTTAAGGATGCTCGAGCGAAACTTAGGCACTCCAAGGACCGTAGGCTTTAGTAATTCATGCTCGGACGTCTTCTTCTGGCCTTGCTTAGCGCCTCAAGGACTATTTACAACTGTACAATACAAACTATGGATTACATATTTCACCTACTCTCACTTAACACCAAGCAACACAAGCTTCAAAACCAATTACAACTTGATAATTACAACACAAATCCCCAAGCTGAGGAACAGATTTGGATGAAAAGGAGAGGAAAGTAAAGGAAAAATGAGAGAAGATCAAATATAAACATTAAAGCATTTAATTTCAAACATAAAAATTCTATACTTGATTGAAGAATAGAGATTAAAATTGGAGATTACGAGGAAGATTTTTATTTTATTTTTATTGAAGAATAAAGTAAATTGTAGTCTGTAAACGTGATCAATCAAGGGTAAAGGTCAAGTACAGTACTTTTGAAAAATAAATAAATAAACTTGTATGGTTAATTAACTCCACATGACCCCATTGTTGGACCGCCCGTGACCATGGTGGCTCTCTATTTATACTTCATATTCCACTCCTCCCTAAATCTTCTGTCTATACACAAGTAGCCATGGCAAAAAGGCTCGGGCTCGGCTCGAAAAAAGTTCGAATCGAGCCCCGCTCGTGATTGATTGCTTCGAGCCGAGGCTCGGGCTGAGCCCCATTTTAGGGCATTGGCCCGAGCTCGGACCGGCCCGTGTATTATAAAAATAAAATAAAATAAACTTTTATAGCTGCCCAGCAGGCAGTTACAATAGCTGCCTGCAGGCAGCATTTTTTAATTTTAAAAAAAAAATTATATAAAACTCGAGTCGGCTCGATTCGGGCTAAAAAAAGCTCGGTCCAAAAAAATTCAGGCTCGACTAGACTCGTTGACATACCTATACGCAAGTGGATTTAGAAAAAAAAGGAAAAGAAAAGGAAACAAAATATTATTTGCTACCGTGAAATTCTCTACCACACATTCACCCAATAAAATATTCTATACACAAATCAATAAAGTTACTTTAAATTTCAACCACACATTCTCTAAAAAATATTATTCATTACTCCATTTTTCTACAATAATAGGAGACAAACACACACATAAATATGCCCTTTTTGAGATGGACTAGTGAATAAGAGTTTTTTTTTTCCCCAAGGTTTTTAGGATTTTTGTCTGTATAATTATCTCTCCTTTTCTTTTTTAATATTTTCTAGTATAATATCTTCTCAAAATACAAATATAATATTATTCTCGATAAATTTGAGGTCGGCTGGTGAGTACATTTTTGTTACTTTGTTCTCTTTATTATTACAACAAATTTTAGATACTATTCTAGACGTTGTCAATACTACGTAGAGGTCAACAATTTGTATCCATTTTTCAGGATATTATGCAAAAATCAGTATATTATGGAGAATTGTTCAAA
>CAIGRN010157951.1:0-11435 GCA_903798345.1 Fraxinus anomala
CTGGTTGTTCTCTACTAAGATTTACTATCGACGTATTCAATTGCTTCATCCTTGCTTCCATATCAATCAACAACCGTTCAAACCTATCCATCCCATCATCCTACAAATTAGTCTGTTTACCGTTCCTGCTGAAATTTGAACCTTCCATATTTGACATTCTCTCAATTTCTGCCTCACCAAGTTCACTCGAAATCACTCAATTGGCTTTTACCCTATAATAATCTCACCCTCTACCTTTTACCTCTCACTGCTTTCATCAAGTGCTTCTAAAGACAACAATAAAATCACTGGATCAAACTTATGACTTCAAAATCCGAATATGTGGACGATTGTGACTCAAGAGAAGTATAGAAATTTTGGAATGACAATGAGAAGAACATAAGAGAATTCAACTTTAATTTTGACTCAAAGTGGATTATAAGAACAAATTGATGATCCGAAGTTGTAGAATATTGGTAGTAAATCAATCAAACAAAATTTAATTTTTTTTGTTTGTGTTGTACAGATGAACAATATCGTACGTGAAAAGTATTTCTTTACNCAAAAATCGAATATGTGGATGATTGTGACTCAAGAGGTGTATAGAGATTTTGGAATGACAATGGGAAGAACACAAGAGAATTCAACTATAATTTTGATTCAAAGTGGATACAAGAACAAATTGATGATCCGAAGTTGTAGAATATTGGTAGTAAATCAATCAAACAAAATTTAATTTTTTTTGTTTGTGTTGTACAGATGAACAATATCGTACGTGAAAAGTATTTCTTTACGGATGAACAGTAACCGCGATGAATAGTAACCTTTTTTTAACTTAAGATTATACTACCAACAAAGAACTTATGGATCTAGGAACTGGAAATGATGAACGACTCAAGAACACGAAGAAACTAAGGAAGAAATGGAATTAAATGACTCAACAAAGTAAATAAGTGATATAACCTGATGAAATTGGAGTCAAAGCTCTGATACCAACTGATGCGAATCCCGTAGCAACGTAACTACGAAACCCACAACTAGATTGATGTGGAACCCAAGAACGCCAATTAAATCCGATTTTGAATTTGAACCCAACAAGGTGAACCAAAAAATCCAACGATAACGACGATGCGTTCAATCCCTTGATTACACAATGAAGAACTCACGATTCAATATTTGAATGCAACAAGATTTAGATCTTGACAAGTTCGATTGATTGTTCAATGGAAGAACAAGGAAAGCATTAGCCTCTCAATTAATAATTTGTCAAAAGTGTTTTAATACAATGAAAGTTTTTAGTATTTATACAAAACTCTAGAAATTNACTCAATTAATAATTTGTCAAAAGTTTTTTAATACAATGAAAATTTTTGGTATTTATACCAAACCCTGGAAATTATGTAAAAAACGTGCATAATCTCATAAGTAAGGTCGGAGATTGACTAAAAATAGAATTCTAGTAAAATAAGGAAATTCACGAAACAAAATAAAATTCCTTCTGGAAGCGGCGTAGCTGCGCTTCCTTTGGGCGCAGGGACGTTCCCAGTGGGCGCGGGGGCGCCAATCCCCTGTAATATGCGGCTTCCAGTTGAGCACGGGGGTGCCCAGTAATGGCGCGGGAACGCCACTACAACCTATCTTCCAGGTTCAGCTGCTTGAATCAAGCTCATCCATCTCGATTCCGGGCTCGACCCCAACATAGAACTTGCTCCAATCTTTGTCACGATCACAATATCGTCAACTGTAGCTTGAACAAGCAATGTCATCGCTTATTTTACCTATTTTTCCCTCGATCGAGTCATCGATCCTTCTTCCACTAGCAATAAATCATTCCCCGTACTTGCCCTCATCTCGATGGCACCTTGGATCATATCTCTTAGATCATATAATAAAATTCGGTAAAGTAGTATAACATTTAGAGATACATATACTAATTATTGCGGTCATAATATGAATTCTTAGAACTATATTTCGTTTAACTAAGAGTAATTCGCATAGAGATATGGAATTGAATTAGTTAAATAGGCTCAATGAGAACTCGAGAGGGGTAAATTGAATATAATAGAAGAATTCATCCGAACACTATATTAGGTTAGAATCTTGAATTAAGAATTAAGATGATCATTAGATGAACTTGTTTTACCCTAATCTTTATTACTTATTTGAATCTTCTATAATTCAGTCTTTGCAATCTTCTTATACTTTTCATTTGTTTTCAGTTCTTGAAGTTCAAAAAGAAAAACAATCATTTTCATATCCATTACTACATTTTACTTATCTTATATCAAATAATAGTTAGGAAAAAGTAGATTAAGTCTGAAATATAATCATTGTGGAAACAATAATCCGGACTCAAAGATTCATTATATTACTTGTTACGATATCGTGCACTTGCGATAGAAAAAAAATTCAACAACCATATAAATAGTAAAAACCTAGCTAAGTGATGGGTTTGAGCCAATCCATTACTACAAGCCCAATAAAAATAGAAAACATAAACGATAACAATAAAAGATTAAGTCTCGATGATATTCACATCGGATACTCTCCTAAAATCTTCAGTAGACAAAGCCATGAACAGTGCATTAATGCCTTTACTGTTGTAGTTACACTCAGCTAAATCATCTTTAGTCCAAAGTGAAATATCAACAGGTGTAGCTACACCAACAGTAGTTGAAGTTGCAGTCCACCTAGTTTGAACGTTCATCCAAATACGCTCATTCAATGCTTTAAGAAAAGCTCTCATTCGAACTTTCCAATAAGCATAGTTGATTCCGTAAAAAAATGAGACACTGACAAGAACTGACTCATCTAGAATTAATTTAAAGGTCAGAAATCGAAATAAGGCTCTGATACCAATTGAAAATATGAAGTTCGACCCAAACTATACCTAGAGGAGGGTGAATAGGTGATTATGTGGAATTAAAATGTTAATAATTAAATAACAACAAGTCACTAATAATTATCTCCAGATGATTAATCATACAATTCAATTTCTTCAATGACTGAAACTCCAGTCACCTTCCCTTGATCTTCAAAACTCTGACAGATATGTATGAAGCAGCAGTTTGGTATTTCGATTGTGAATTTGATGTTTTTATTGCCAATAGCCAATCACAAAATGAAGGTTGAAAGCAAATTTATGAAGATTATATGAAAAGAATATGTTTCTCTCAATGGTCAACCTTCGAAAATTCTTTCAGATGTGTTTAGGTATTTATATATAGGTCAAGGTATTAATGGGCCAAATAAAAAGTTTTAAAAAATAATTAAAATTTTTTCGGATAACCCAATGGCTCGAACAAGAGCAGGGTGACAAGCGAGCGACAGTGTGTCGCTTGAACGAAGGTCTGGCAATAGGCGGGCGACGCAGTTTCTGTTTCTGACGCTCAAGCCAAACCTTAGCGACAGTCTAGAGAAATTCAGGCGCCGTTTTTCCTTCTTTTCCATTCTCGAACCCTAGACCTAATATAACTTAATTTCTACTAATTTCACATTACTCCTTGACTTTTACAACATATCCCTTTTGTTCACAGACTTGCCAATTACATCAAATACCTAACAGCAACCAATCTTAATGGTAAGAATTTTGAATGAAGTCCATTAAGGTATTTTCGTGCTTACAAAATATACGTGGAAATGACGCATAAATATGTTATTGTTACCAAGTGAAACAAGAGAAACCTATGAAATTCTTTCTAGGTCATAGATGTTAAAACTTTATACTTATGCTGTCATGTTTCATCACCTTTGAGTTTAATTTTACATATCCATCATCCATGTAACAGCAATCTTATATTGTTGAACATAAATTCTTAGTTCTCTCGTGTATATAGTCATGATTGGTTTATGCGAGTTTCAACTGATGTGAAGGTGTATGTATGCAGTTAAATTTTACTTATGTGCCTTGGTTTGAGTTCTTTTAGTTTCATTCCTGTTCAGGTTCAGATTTACTGATTGACATCACAAGCTGTGCACATCCTGGTTTATTAACACTAAGTTTTGTTCATTATATATAGTACGTGAATGCCTGCTTAAATGTCCAGTTTATTCAATTGACATAACCTCGTTTTTTGGGAAATACAGGTTGCTTTATTCCCGTGCTTGATGTGTGTGCATTGTTTTGTACTTACAGTTTTCTTATGTGCTACTTGGTAACTTATTTAGTAATGATTTGATGCTTAAAGTCTGCCATCTTGGTTCTTTGTTCATTTATCGTAATTAGTTTGTTAATTCAACTCATTGTTAGGTTTAATATCATTGTTCAGTTCATCCGCTATATTTGATCTTCTTCCCATTTTAATCCACATAAGTTTAGCGCACACAACCATATATCAAATCAAATGATGGCATGTTTATCTGTATAGACTCGTAATTTTTTTTCTCTATATCGCATCATATGTGAGAAGGAGATATGATTTATTATGTTTCCTTATTTGCGGTGGTAGTTTTGTGGCATATTCTAGCACAAAGCAGCTGGAATTTATTGCTCTTTCCCAGAGGACAAGTGATCCCAAATATCAGCAGAACGTATTCTTGATCAAAGTTCACTCTGGCTCTCAAGACAATAGCATTCCTCAAGGTAACTTTATTTTTTACTAAATTTATTTCTAATTATAAATCATTTAGGTATTGAGAATGAATATAATTAGACGGTTCCGTTTCTAACTCTTTATTTGCTATTACACAATAAAGGTCGAAAAGATCAAAAGATTTAGTCATTTACAATCATTGACCAACGATTCCTCAGAAAGTTAACAACTGATAACTTTTTTTAGAAATTAAATGTATTCGGGCTATGTGTCATATACTTATCCCACTTCGTCATTTGTTAGCAAGTATTCTATTTTTGTGATCTATTATATTTTTGTTGTTTTTAAGATTTAAGTTTGAATTCCATCCTTCTGATATGTATGATTTTCACAAGTACGATTATTTCTGATTAATATTATATTACTAGAAATTATTAGATGATTTCATATTTGTGCATCATGCTAGGGAAGGCTAGACGTATAAATAGAGAGATAGAAAGCAAGACCGACATGCATAGAAAGTTGTTGTCCAACGCTGGACATTTGTTTAAATTATTTATTTTGGCCGTGTGGCCTATATTTTAGCTTTGATTACGCTTCATTGAGTTCTTATTTTCTAATTCATTTTATTATGACATTGGAAAAATATCAACTTATACTGCTGCATACATGGTCAGTGGACCACAACATTTATTTTTTGTCTGGAAATTTCATTTAGCCCACGTTTAGAACTCATCTTCATAAACTCAATCTCAACAACCAATTTCATGAGATCAACAACTTTTACCTACTTTTCAACTATATATTTAATCAACTTTTATCAAAATCTATTAAAAATCTAATTTTTAGCAAAATCAAATAGGGGCTTAGTCTTGTTTTATATTATAAATTCTCTCATGCATTTATATTGTAAGGTCTATGGAATTTTGCAATTTGGTTGGTTATTGACTAAATGAATGGTGTAAAATTTGGCATGTGAATGACCCTTTTATGGACTACTGTCTAATTGATGAAACTAGGATGCAATAATATGTGAAATTTTCCCTGCAGGCCAACCCATCAGATTTAGAGAACTTTTCATTTGTTGTTATTGGAAACAAAGTTGATGTGAATAGTGGAAATAGCAGAGTGGTAAACTTCTTTCCCATCTCTCTCCTCTAAAGTGCTTTTATTTATTTATTTATTATTATTTTTTTTTTTGGATTTGTGGATGGGTTGGGGGCAGTGACATATTAATGCAAGTAACTACAAAGCAGAATTTGTAATATCAAGGATTTAGGTCAAATAGAACTATAATTGTATACATAGAATGTCTACAAATAAGAAAGTGATCAATGAAAAAAGGGGGACAATGCACAAAATTAGAGAGAGTTGGGTGATTTGAAAAATTGTTGAAGGGATTTTATATGATCAGAAAGTTTCCACAAAGTCAAATGGAAAATACTAATGATTGGTTACTATAATAGGTACACTATGGTAGTGAGTGTTGGATTGTTAAAGGATATAATATCCGCATGATTAAAATAGAAGAAATGAGGGACATGATTATCTTCAGATACACTAGAATGGATAAAATACAAAATAAAGATATCCACCACGATATGTACTTGGCACGAGAATGACTATTGAAATTGCTGGGGCATATCTTATTAAGGCCTAAATATGTTTCATGTATCGAGAGTGATGAGATCTTAATAGAACAGGTTGAAGAGGTAACAAGGCTCGATCTGGTTGCAAAAAAAATAGATTTCATTTGATCGTTTTAGCACACCTATGTTTGATTAAAGTGACAAAAAAGTATATTTGCTAAAGCAGGTTATACAGGAAAAGTTCATTCTCTCCTTTTCTTTTCATGTATGTGTTTGGTTCATTCAATGTTCTATAATCTCCTTGTATTTGTTTTGTCGTCACCTTGTGAAAGAGTAAAACTTCTAAGGCTTGCATCTTCCTTCTGCTCAGGTTGTCATTGGAATGAATGTTGCTGCATCAGAATTTTATAGATTGGACAAGAATTATGATTTGAAATTCTCAAGGCAACGAACTCTTACATGATGCAAGCGACCCTGGTAATTAATGCCATTTGTTCGGTTTGAACACAATTTTTGCATTCTTGGTTCTAAATTGTTTAAAATTAAAAGTATTTAATTTAGTTGACAATAGAACATAAGTGCATTATGATTCTAATCAATAGAATCGATCATAAGTATCATCTTCATGTGGTTAAGCAATCAAGTAAAAGAACTTTCTTCAACTTCAGCTTCTTTGTTTCTCATTCCTACATCCACCTTGGATAAATGCCATCATGGAAATTCTGTAACAAAAATATAACATTAAAAACATTTTTTTCGTCATCCTTTTTTTCCCTCAAGTTCAATGGATTTTAGTTTTCATTTTTAACTCTACACACCCAATTTAATTCAAATGTCTGGCATGCCATCGACATGCTCTTATTAACTTCCTGCATAAATGTTTCAAGACTATAAATTAAAGATTATTTCCGTACGCATCTACGCCACACTTTCATGAATATCTCTCTCGCTCTCTCTCTCTCTCTCTCTCTGTAGAGGCTTTTGTTTGTACGACAAATTTTGTACCCCCTAAAGGTGACAGGAAACGCTTAAAATGCTTTCACCACACATTCAATACAGGTACTCAATTTATTCATCGGACCACAAGATACACAAATATAACTGTCTAAATATATTACCATGTATAAATCATTTAAGAAGTTGCAGTGCTTCATTTTTCCTCATGAATAGTAAATTTTTGTTTTTCTATTTCTTCTAAAAATATATACTGTCTTTATATAACAAAAAATATAGTATGTAAGTTACAGTAAATTTGTAATTATAATATTCTCAAGCTAAACAAATGTTACTTAACTAACTTGTAAAGTCCTATTACCTTGGACAAAGTTCCTTGATCATAACAACTTCATGTTAGTTAAATAAATTATAAACTCCCATTACATTAATTAATCGTTTATTTTATTAAAATTGTATGAACTATATGTAATTGTCTTCTTTGCAGATTTTCACCAACACATTCTTCACTTCATCATATCTTACCACCATAATTTCACTTAAGCTACAAACACATTTTGTGAGTTCATAAACATAAGAAGATATTCTAACTTCACTTATATTTTTAAAATTACCAATTTATTTTACATTAACAAGCTTCATTCTCATCCTCTTTAGCTACAAATTGAACATTTTCACCTGTCCTTGCATAGCTGTATAGAACTTCAACTTGTACTTTTCAAACGAAATAGATAATTATGGAAAACCCTTTATACATGCAATTCAGTCGAATTAGCACTCACAGACATTATTATTTAAAACTTTTATATTATTATAAGATATAAATAAGCAGCAAGAAAAGAAGTTGCATTCCTACTAAAAACAAAACCAACTTAAGAGCACTTCATCCCATACATATAATTCTTGCTTTACAGCATTACATATTTGATAGCAGATTTTTTCTACCAAATAGATACACATATGTACAATTATAACTTTTCTTCTCACAGTGAACTGATACATGGCCACATTAGTGCTTTTAACTTTATCCTTCCAACACGATTAAACTCATATGGCCATATTAGTACTTTTAACTTTATCCCTTCTACACCCAAATTGCATATTGAAAAGTTAAAATGTCTATTAAATATTTGTCTGTCCTAGGTGTTCTATAAATACCTTGACTTTATACTTCAAGTTGAAACATGCAAACAGAAAACACGTATTACACTTCTCATTTCCAATTCTCAACACTTCAGAAACTCTATCTGGTGTTTATTGCTAGTAATTCTTACATTTCCTAGCTGAAATTCTTCCTTCCTCTTTCACATTATTATCAATATCCTTACATCTTTTCTATAGAGTTAAATTTAGAATATTGAATTCACACCTACAACTATCTTTCCTCTTAACTTATTGTTCTTGTCATTTATAGATCAAACATGGATGCACTCTATAAATTTATCCCACAGATTGCAACTTTAGAGACTAATTGGTCTGCAAAAGTAGTCATCATAGGAAAATAATCAACAAAGAATGCTCGTAATTCCACTAGCAGATACCAAAATGTTGTCCTCATGGATTTAGAGGTACTTAAGTAGTAACCAAGTTATAGCAACACTATATGATACAAACATTATTGCACTTAACGATCAGCTAGAACTAGGAAAAAAATATGTTTTCTCAAATGCAACAATTAAAGATAACAAAAGTCAGCTTAAAAGCTAAGCTGATGAAAAAATGTGGACCATCACAGGAAGAACAAAGATTGAAGAACTATATGAGAATAACTTGAACTTCCTCTTCTAACAATATCAATTTACTCCATTTGATTAATGCTCTCGATTTTTATATCCCGCAAGTGTACAGATCGTAACAAGTAAGATAGTAGACCATTGAGTCCGGATATCATTCCGTCGAGGACCACCATTTAACCATGGGTTAAATTATTCTTAACTTTAATTTGATCGAAAATAAATAATAAGGTTTGTGGTGTCTAAATTATTTTAACTAAACTAAATTATCTAACGTACACAATTTATCGAATTTGGGTTTTAAAAGTATGAATGTGGATACTAGGACTTACAATTTTACCTATGAATCCTCTTTATTTCATCAATCGAGATTCATTACTATTGTAATGTTCGGTCGAATTCTTCTAAAGTATTCAATTTATCCCTCTCGAGTTCTTATTGAATCTATTTAATTAATTCAATTTCATATCTCTATGTAAATCAATCTTAGTTAAACGAAGTATTAGTTCTAAGAATTCATTTAATGACTGCAATAATTAGTATATGTATCTTTACACGTTATACTAAATTGTCAAATTTCACTATGTGGTCTAAATATAAAACTTACCTCTCGATTCGTAATAGATTCAAAATATCATTGAATAATTAGCCAAAGAATTCAAAGCATTAAATCATGAATAAAATTTGCTCACATGCATTTGAAGAACTAGAATCTTGAATAAAAGAAATAAATGATCACACATAGATTACATTGTTCGCCCTATCTATAAATTTAGATATGCACAATAATGAAAGAAAAATAAAAAGTATAGAGTTTGTAACTAGGTTTTGAAATCTTGATCATGAAAATAATTGGATCTGTATTAAGAATCTTCTTTAACCTCAAAACTTTTCAAACCCTAGCTTTTGCTTTTGATCTTGATGATTATGTTCTTTTCTTTCTCCACCAAATTGTGTGGAACTACCTCAAAAGTGTCAACAACTTGTATTCATACTCTTCCCCACCTTTGTGTCGAATATAGGGTTTTTATGGGCTTCAAAATAGGTCAAAACGCGCCTGAAATACATCCAAGTGGTGCCTCAGCGTCATGGGAGTGGCGACGCAGTGCCACGACTCTGTATTGCACAAATTGTAATGCCACGGTAAAACGTTGTACTACACTTCTTTCAGTATTTTTATTATAACTTTCTCTCCTGATATTTGATTGAGGCGATTCAAATTGGGTTGTAAAGATAACTCAATGGCTTACAACTATACTTGAAAATAGTTTGTTTCCAATTCGAACGTTTACTAGGTTAAAAATAGGTCTCAATCTCCGGCTAAAAATTTGTAACACCTTTGTGCAGTTAAAAATTGATTTGTGATATTTTGGTCATATTTTACTCCTTTTGACTTATAATTGCATTCAATTAACTTCTAACATTTTTGAATCTTCATCGTGAGATTCGGCACAATTTTTGAGTCTTGCCCATTTTCTTAACAGTCGTAGAGAAAATAAGCCATTGTTGCTGTTAGCCCACCAAAACTATCGCCTCCAACTGAAGACAAATTCACACCAATTGCTGACTTATTGAGAGTCTATCTCGAGATAATTTCTAAATCGTTTCATTCAATATATAAGTAACATAAATGCATTATTCTATATTATATAATAAACATTATCAAACCACTACAAAGTTTCCCCTCTTACTATTTCTTTAACCTAATTACAAATTAGTTCTTTTCTTTACAAAAAAATAATAATAATAAAAAATCTATTGGATAAAAGCACATTGGAAGATCATTTTGAAATTTTTTTAAAAAAATTGGTATATGTCCTACAACAACTGCACTGCAAGAAAACATCCAACACAGACTTTGAACAAGTCCACAAATGTCGACTTTGCAAGTCCGAACATGCAAAAGCTGTTCGAAGGTAACTTACACCATTAAACATAATTGAATTTTTACCACACGCTAGTACTTCATTCAAAAATTATATAATACATGCTTGGGGAAAACATCATCCATAGAGCAAAAGCTTTTGTGCATCTTGAAGACAAATTTGGATGGTTAAACGCAAGCATTATAGGGAACGCAACGGAAACATTATTGCAAACTACTGCCAATGACATAAGGAACCATTTCGAAAAGGTAAAACCAAAGTTCTAACATCCTTAAACATTATTTCCTTCAACACACCATCATTACTATTCAAACACATATGTAGAAATAACAATGTAGTGAAAATAGAAAGTGAAACAAAATTGTTATTTTATCTCAAGGTGACACAGAAGCGCCAAAGCCCTCGTGAATACCACTTCAAAAGTATCTTTGCATTCAATTCTTTGTGTCAATCACTGACAGTGAACCTTGAACTACAGTGACTGAAACTAATCCTTTGAGTACCATAATTGATGTGAGCTATCCAACTGAAATTAAGGAAATTTCAAACAAGAAAGACACAAATGGCAAAGAGAAAATGTGCAACCCCACCACTCAAGTCTCGATGAACACCAAAGGAATGAATGCAGCAATTGCAAAAAGGTCTATCTTCCAAACATCAGATGAAACTATTGAAACAGACTCTAAGCCAAAAGAGAAGGCTCACAAAGGCTATGAAACCGACGACCAGACCACTGACTGAAAAAAAAAAAAAAAAAAAAAA
>CAIGRN010157973.1:0-14215 GCA_903798345.1 Fraxinus anomala
TTAGTTTACATTTAACAAAAAAATAATATTTTTTGCTATAAATATGAAAAATTCTTGGAATAAACCGCGACCCGTATGGGCTCGACCCGAAATCGACCCGAAACCCGTAGCGGGTGGGCTTTTTTTCATGCGGGCCATTACCGAACTCATATGTTGACGAGTCGATCAGACCCGAACCACCCGGATTGTCACCTCTACTCATACCAATGGAAGTTGGGAGCTTTACTGACTATAGTTGATTAATAAGACAGTTCACTTGAATAGTCATAATAATGCATCAAGAAAAAAGTTTATTAATTGTTCCACTTGTTATCTACCAACAAAATGAAAAGGACAATCACTGTTTTTGCTGAATATATAAGGTTTTCAGCACTTGTCTGCTTGTAGAATTATCCAGTTGAGTAAAAACAAATTCTTGAATTTCTTAGTCTTTTAAGCCAAACTTCTTTGTCCAGATCGCTACCCACTTTTAAGTTAAATCTTATAATATGACATAGTTGGCAGAAAATTCAAGAAATTCGTGTAGTTGGGACATTACGTTTAGCGTTTACGCTATATTATCACACAAAAGGAGATAATACGAAACGAGTGTTGCACGCCCAAACCTTTCCCCACAAATTGCAAATTATATGACAATATTAAAAGTTCTCAAATCGTGCAAAATAGTCAAGGACTCGTATATTCAAGAAGAAAGAAGATTACTGACTATTATTTTCACAACGTAACAATTTTTAATCCATCAAACTAATTAATCCATTTAAATTAATTTAATTTAAAATGATTAGTCATTACATTAATTAACCTTTTTATGCTACATCAATTGTTGTAAGAGAGAGACAAATAAGCCAGGATGCATTTTTCATCCTCTTCTTTCCTCTAAAGTAAACATGTTGTCATTGATGTTGCTCTCCACCAGCTTGTACTATTCTTTGAATAAACTCTACCCAATCTTCACCGACGCACACTGTGTGTGTTATATGTAAATATAGAATAGGTCTCCAACCTATTGTTCAAATTACTAGTTGGTATTCAACATGTAAAAAAGAGCAAGTTGGTCTCTTGCTTTTATTATAGTTGTATGATCATATTTATTCAAATCTACGTTAAGAACTTGTTTGAATCTCTTTTTTTTGTCCAAAATGCATTTTAGAATAGTATTTTGATAGATAATATTTGGTTGAAAAAGAAATTGGATTTGCGTGTAATATTATTTTATTGAAAAATGTGTAGTTAAAAATAAGAGAAAGAAAATTATATTTTGAAAATAATAGAAACCAAACAAGGGCTAAATCTTCATGTAACCCTCGTGTGTACAAGTTTATGATAGTAGCCATTGCTTCCTAGCTTAGGATGGTTGTAACAATGTAAGATTTAAATGTTTTTTTATGATTGAGACCGATTGTATCGCATTGAAAGTTTGAAAAACCAGCTTGCTGATTACGAACGGCAAAACTCTCTCTCCTATGATTAATATAGTGTGGAAAAATTAGATGAGAGACAAATGTAGATGGACCCTTTGCCTTAGACTTTGAAACCCATTTTAGACTTACAGAATACATTTCATTTTAAAATGCAATCTTTCCACCAACTTCTTGCATGAAAAGGAACAATAATTTTGTGTACAATATCTAGAAAGTTATTTAGGGAGAAAAGAAAAAGTAATAATATGCATATGGGGCCTTACATAAAGATAAGATCCAAATGGTGTTTTTGTTTCCTAGCTAGGTGTGATGGCCAGCTAAAGACCCCATCCATGTTCCCCCACTAAAGATTCTCAACTATGTTTATGGGTTCGTGCAATTATTTTGCTCTGTACTGTGAAAATACAAGTCTATGCCATAGATTGCCCCACTCTTCGATAGATCATAGGCCCTCTATTTTATTACATGTGTAGAGTAAGTTAAATCAAATATGTTACATGTACATTATTTTTTACATTAATTTTGACATCATTTCACGTGACAATGATCATAATCTTTGATTTTCCAAACACCCTTCATATCATTGGCCAAATTTTGACACATAGGGAATGTCAATCTTAATGTAAACAAAAATATATATCTAAAATAATTCAAGTTCAATCAGATAACTTCTAAAAGAATGATGTTGTTTAGCCTCAAGAGCTAGAACATCAATTTAAATAATCATCCACAATATATCCAATTAAAAGAGTAATTTGTTATAGTACTATGTATATAAATGGCATAATCATTTAATGTCATTTATGTTGCAATCTATACTCATGTTTAATATGAGTGTAACTAAATAAAATTATTTCTTCAAAAATGATTTTGCACGATTTTCACTTTTTGAGTAAATAATTAGCCCGTGTAAAAAAGGTGCAAGACCCAACAAGACCTATAATCATAGCCCATGTCGAATCAAGCTTACAATCAAACTCGACATTGGTTTTTAATTATTTTGCTCTTTTATGGTTTTTAGTCCAGTTGGTCTCCCTTTAAAATAAAATCTTTAATTTCATACTTATTTTCAATCACATATTTATACAATAAATTATTTTATATGTAAATAATAAAAAAAAAATCTCACTTCTTAACTACATATTCTTAAACAAATCAGTATTCATAAAAATAATAATCATCAAACGGGCTTAATAACAAAAGATAACATAGAGGCCCATTTTAAGTTTGAACTTTGACAGTCAAGGGCATTCAGAGAAAAAAGTTTGAATAATTTGGATGTGCTTAAACAGAATTTTAAATTAACTTTACTAAAACAATTTTCCCCAAAAAATAAATCTAAACGTACTTTTTAAAAGAATTAACTTTTAAATACAACCAAACATGAACTAAAGCTCACAACAATAGCAACATATACTTTTGTTAGGAAATAAAGGAACAAGAGTAATATGACAATATAAAAGTAAACAAGAACACAAGGTTAACGTGGAAAATTCCACGGATAGAAGAGGAGAATTCACTATAAGATAAAATAATACAATGATATTCTATTTTCAATTTATTCTTATCACAATGAAGAGCCAACTATATATACCAAACTCAAAATCCGTAAGAGTTTCTAATTTCTGCTGATTTATCTCCAATGATTATGCAGAACCCTACAATACATATAAGTGAGACTTTCTCTATCCCTTCATCACAATGCGGGCACCTTTACTAGCATTTAAGACTCCACTATTATCAGTGTATTTGTACTATTTTGAATCAAGAATACTTAAGGAGATAATGTTTATCTTCAAATTTGGAACATTTACTACATCACCAAGTTTCCTGATGTCCCATCAAACATCTTAATTTTGAAATTTTCAATACCAGCTATCTTATAAGGTGCATTATTTTCCATATCACAACACATTTAGAAGTTGTTTCATATGTTGAAAACCAATCACGATTAGGACACATATGAAACATGTAAGCTATATTAAGAATTCAATTCTCGTCAGGTTTGGAATCGCTGTTATAAATAACCAAAATGTTTCCATCATTGTAGCAATCTTCTGAAAATCTAAAAATAATTTTTGATGAATTGAGATGATAAAGATGAATCTTGAAATCTTGAATTTTTTCAATTCTCGATGAATCTCCACTTGTGTCTTTTCTTTTTTTGCTCAAAAATTAAGTTTGAATCTTTACTTGATTGAATTCTTGCAAGTCCCCTTCAATTCTCTCACAAAAACTATGAATTTTCCTCATTTGATGATAATAATTGATGAATATTGAAGTATAAAATATATATGAGAGGCCTCCAATATGTGTTCTGATGTTAGGTATTTGTAGCAATAGAAAATTGGTTAAAAATTAATTCTAAATTGATTTCCAAAAGAGTTCCAATCGAATAAGGAAAGTTGCATTCGCGCGCGAATTTTTTTGTCTTTGCACAGCAATCTATATTTTGGCCACAACTTTCTCTTTCAATATCTAATTAAGGCAACTTAAAGTGAGTTGGAAAGATAATTCATAGGGTTACAACTTTGTTAGAAGTAAAACTTCTCCAATTCGAACATTTACTATGCCAAAATAGGTCTTAATATTAGGCTAAATATTTGGAATATAACTTGTACGATTAAAAATTGATTTTGATAATATTTTGATCATATTGAATTCATTTTTTTAATTCTAATTCCATCCAATTGTTTCCTAGCAATCTTTGAAGTATCCCCTTGTGGTCTGAATCAATTATTGAATACTTTCAATTTGGTCCTCAATCTTTGAATTTTGCCATTTTAACCAATTTTCACTTCTTTCTTTCAATTCCTCGTTCAACCATTGAGTTTTACCTATATAACATAAAATACAACAATTTATGATATATTTTGTCGAAAGAACTACAAATATCGATATTTTAAGACCCTAAATAAATATATAAAATACACTTATCAAATACTCGCAAACTTAAACATTTATTTGCTCTCAAACAAAATTATAACTTAAATATCAACAAGCAAACAAACATGCAAAAATATTTGGTTAGACAATCTACATTTTACCTCAAGATTTGAAATTACAGTACTAAATCTACAAACTATTTCAAAGTCACAATATCGAACCAATATCCACTCTTCCAATGCAAAACTGACGAATATGTGAATAATTAATTAGACAATCATGAATTTACAAGTTGCTTCAATTCTCGACCCTCTGTGGTTAATAATATCCTTTCACCTCTCGTATGATTCACATAACTCCAACCTTGTTTTTTTTTTTTTTTTTTCACTATTTCCCAATGTGTAATCTAAGATTGAATTTTTCATTACTATCACCACCATCTCTAGTTCAGGTGGACTCTACTAATTTTAAGTCAACATATCAATAAACAAAAAATCTCCAATTTTTTTATTGCTTCGCCCTCTAGGACTAGACTATGCTAATAATCCCTCATCAAAGGTCAAGTCTTCTCAAATAAGTGTTTGGGGCTTGATCAGGACATTTGGTGCGTCTTCTATTTCATGTACTTGCTTTTTTCAAAAAATTCTTTTTTTTTTTGCACTCTTTTTCCCTTAAACTTTTTATATGACCCATGTAACGAGTTTTTGACCGATAACTTCCAAATCAGATGATTTTAGGACACCAGGTTGTAAATACCCTAGCAGACTTAATAACTAAAGTCATAAAAGTTACGAAGAGATATCTTTTATATATTTTCTACCATGATTAGTGCAATATCCCTCATTAAACACCTATCTAATCAAACCGACTTTTAACTTAATATTTTTGCCCAATTTTATCCTATTAATTTAAGACAATTCACACATAAGTTTTCACACAAGGAATCTCAGTTTACATCCGTATCTTCCTTCAAACGTAAAATCATCTCCAAACTATGCTAAATTTTGTCTAAGGATCATTAATATAGGATAGTTTTGGGTGTAACATCTATATTTAATCTATCAACCTATCCAACATATAAATCAACTTATTACTTCATGATGAAAAACTCAATTCTAGTGTGTGTATAATATCAAGTTTTGCAGGGTTAAGCATCAATCAATCTAGCATGCAACATATCCACTGTTCATAAATCAACACTAAATCTCAAATATAATCATCATTGCAAGCTATGTTATCTAACCCATACAAGCACACAATGTAAAACAAGAAAATATTTATATTTTTTGTTGAAATTTTTCAAATTTTTTTCAATTTTTTTGTTTTTATATTATATATTAAAGTAATAACGAAGAACAAACACTTAAAAATACACGAAAAGTAAAGAATCAATGTTTTTCCCACCGCAAACCTAAAATCGACATTGCCCTCGATGTCATAAAGCATAAATAAGAATATAAGAAAATGTGGAAGAAAAGGAAAACGGTACTCCCTGAACTTTTCTGTTGAACGTGAGAAGATCTATTTGTCAATTTATTTCAAATTGTACTTCGTAAGCTCCTTCCGATGTCAATATACATGGTATCTATCAAGAGGGAAAAATCAGTCAAAAATAAATAGACAACTCATTTTGACTCAATTAAGGTTTTCCTTTAACTAGGCTAAATACCAATGATGAAGATGACTCCCAAATTGAATTGAAACATGCTTATAACTAATGCAACCTATAAATCATGAATAACATTACATGCAATGTAATACGAAAAGCAAAATAAATAAAAGAGTTAGAAAATTTGGTTGCCTTCCAACAAGTGCTTAATTTCTAGTCTTTATCTAGACTGTATGGAAGGATTGATCATGGTTCACGCTAGAGTCTTACAACCTTACAGTCCTTGCAATTTTCAGCTTTATATCCTTTTTTACCCTCCAAACCTTGAGTTCTCTATTCTCCTCTCGAGGAAGGCTCCCTAAACGTTCAGCTTTACATCTTTTTTTTTTTTTGCCTTTCAAACGTTGAACTCTCTATTCTCCTCTCGAGGAAGGCTCTCTAAACGTTTAGGTTTTGTCTCATGTGACCTTTATTGAACTTTTTCAGCAACATATTTGACTTCCTCCAGGGCCAATGGTTTTTTAGGTGGATTATGGAATTTAAATATCTCATGTACATCCTCCACTCTCACAATCAGCTCACTTTTCTCCATGTCAATCAAAGTTCGACTTGTTACTAAAAATGGTCGACCTAAGATAATTGGCATATCATGGTCATCTTCGAAGTCAATAACAAGGAAGTCCGTGGAGAATATCAACTTCCCAACTTGATGAGCACATCCTCTACCTTGCCCCATTGATATTTGATGCTCATATCTACTAGTTGTAGCATTCGATCCTTTAACTTCCCCAACTCCTAGTTTCCTAAAAGTAGATAAAGGCATTAAATTTACACTTGCATCTATATCACATAAAGTATTGAAATGAAATTCTTTGTCTAGTAAAATAGGTAAAGTGAAACTCCTAGGTCCTTGAGTTTTGGTGGCAATTTATTTTACAGTCTTGCACTACTCTCCTCAGTCAATGCCACTTTTTTCCAATCAGGAAGCTTTCTTTTCTTAGATATCATGTTGTTCATGAACTTTGCATACATCGGGATCTGTCGGATTGCATCAATGAATGAGATGTTGATGTGGAGCTTTTTTAGCATATCCATGAACTTCTCGAATTGATCAACAAGCTTTTTCTTTTACATCGTTGTGGAAAAGGTAGTGGTGGCACAATTTCTTTAGTATGGGTGGTTTCCTTAACCTTTGGATTCTCTGATACTCTTTTTGTCTCTACTTCTTTGTTTTGCTCGGATTCCTTCAATTGCTCTTCAACCGTGGTATGTATTTTTTTTGTAGCAACTCGTCTCTTTACATAGGTCTCTAGCAGTTGAACTCCACTACGAGTAGTTATTGCCTCAATTTGTTCTTCTTCCACAACCTTCACTGCCATCACCTGTTGTTTAGGATTTATCTCAGTGTCACTAGGCAGTGCTCCTGGTGGCCTCTCTGAAAGTGCTTTCGCTATTTGTCCCATCTAATTTTTTCAATTTTTCTATGGCAGCTCCTGAACTTGTAAGATTTTATATATTCTTTGCACGTGTTGGGTAGATATCTTTGCCAATTTAGTATTAAGATCTTCTAACGAAGATTTATTTTCAGTTTGCTGAAAATCTGGTGGTGCAGTCTGCTTTGGCGCACTCTGAGCTCCCAGATTGTTGCTTCATTGAAACTTTAGGTAATTCCTCCAGCTTGGGTAATAAGTGTTAGGATTTTGATTGTATTGCTATCTTTGAAATTTTTTAGTGTAGTTCATATCCTCCACCGTCTGAACAAAAGGAGATCCTATATTACAATTAACACTCTCATGGTTTCCTCCACAATGTTTGCATTTTAGTTCTATTGTTTGGGTTGCGTTCATCTGATCTACTTTCTATGTTAATGATGCCAACTGTGCTGAAGTTGCTATTAAAGAATCAACTTCGAATACCCCAACAGCTCTCTTTCCACTCATCCTTTCAGTAGGCCAAAGTGCACTGCCGAATGCCAGATCATCCATGATTTGGTAGACTTGATCAGTGGTTTTTTTTACGATATAACCCTCGCATGTGGAGTCTACGTTAGCCCTATTTATTGGATTTAGACCAATGCAGAAGTACTGCACCTGAAGCCATTTCTGCAATCCGTGTTGTGGGCGTTGGCAAAATAAACCCTTTTATCATTCCCAAGCCTTTGAATAGTATTCTAAGTCCAATTGTTGGAATGTGGTAATCTCGTCCCTCAGTTTTGCAATCTTTTTCGGTAGGAAATATTTATTAAGGAATTTCTGACTCAATTGGTTTCATGTAGTGATACTCTGAGGTGGACAAGTGTCTAAACATTCTCTGACTCAGTCTCTCAATGTGTATGGGAAAAGTCTCAGTCTGATTGCTTCACTGGACACTCCTGGATACTCGATGGTTGTACACATATCCAGAAATCTTGATATATGAGTTTTTTGATTCTCCGTAACTCTCTCAAAGAATTGTAGCGCGTTTTGGAACATGTTAATCACATCAGTCCTCAGGTGAAAGTTTGCCTGACCAAACGCCGAATATACTATGCTAGATTAGCTTTCCACAATCGGTAGAACTATGTACTCCCCCATTAGCCTTGCATTTTCATTAGCTACAGCCACATTCGGTTGTGCTATTTCCAAATTAGCCCTGATGACTATTTGATTTGAATTTTCCTCTGCCATGTCTTCATCTTTCTATTTTTGGTGTATTTCCAACTATTGTATTTTTCAAATGTTGATTGTTCGTTCAATATCCGGGTCAAATTGAGCAAGATTATCGATTCTCGAACTTTACATACAAGGTCCTGAAAAAGGAAGCAAGAAATACTGTAAAATTTTTCTGATATAAAAAACAAAACTAAAAAAATGTAAAATTCAGATTAAAGTTAAAATTAACTAAACTTATAAAAAAGAATAGTCTTCGATAACGATGTCAACAACTTGATCATTTGAAACCCCGCAAGTGAACATGATCATGAACAAGTAATAAAGTAGTGAATAGAGTGTCGAACCCACAAGAACTACGTATTTGATCAAATTAAAATTAATTACAACTTTAATCGAATAGCAAACAATTTTTATGATTTTTTTAATATTAATCCTTAAATTATCAATTAAACTAATGAAAGTAAGTAAATGTGTTTTTCAAATATGTGAGATGCATTGTTAAGATGTCGAACCCTCCTTATTATTTCATTTTTAGTTTAACAATTAAAGTGATAATTTGAAATCAGTTGTGTTGGTTAATATTCCTAATTTAATTGAAAGGTATATTAATGAGCTTTCCAACCATATAAATAACTTAAATTTTGGAGTTAAAACGAAGAAGTTATGAGGTTTTGAAGTTTGGATGTAAATCTGAATTTTAAATGAAGATCAGTAAAATTTGAAATTTCATCACATGATAACTTCTACATTGTGTTTCATGCTTCTCATTTGCTATGGTTGAATAGTCTTTCTTGAGACCTTTCTAACGATATAAAAATCATTAATTTTGGCCTTGAAATGAAGAACTTATGACCTCTCGAAATTTGGATGTAAATATGATTGTTTCCAAGAAGATTGGTAAAATTTGAAAATTCATCACATGATAACTTCTTTTACACTATGTTTCATGCTTCTCATTTAGTATGATTGGATAGATCTTCTTATGACATTTCCAATGATATAAAGATCATTAATTTTGACCTTAAAATGAAGAAGTTACGATTTCTCGAAATTTAGTTGAAAATCTAAAAATTTTGCATTTGTTTTTGCCATGTTGACTCTCGGGCATATTTGTTAATGTCCCAAACATGGTCTTAAACATTTATTTTGTAAAATCTGACTACACAAATGAACTCAGAACGTTGAAATTAGTTGAGATAACCAATTGAAAAGTTTTTTTTAGAATGGCGTGGTGGCGATAACGCACCCTTTTTTTTATTATTAATTTAAGAAAATTATTGTAGATTGGTCATGCAAGCGAGGGCGCGTGAGGAACTCGATTTTAGTTCTAAAAATTACAGATTGGTCCTTGAATTATTCGTGATTTTTTCAGTATAAGTAAATTAATTTTTTGATAGTTAATTTTTTTTTTAACTTGAGTAAATTCTGATTTTTTTTAAATTTAAATCAAGAATATTCATTAAAGGATATTTGGTTAGTGAGAACTATTTTTTGAAGTGCTCTAATTTTTTTTTTGAAAATTGAAAAATACTCTAAAAGCATATAAAATATCATGTTTTAATATACGTTCGTAAGTTGTGTGTGTCTTTGATTAGGTTATGTGATCCATTATAATTTGTTTTCAATTTTTGTGTTTGATCAAATATTACTGGATCTATGCACACTTATAGCATTCTTAGAGGGAATGCTAGAAAAGCAAAGGTTATAAAACTTATTGAAAAATTATGTGCTTATTGAAATTAATAAATGGATTTGGAGCATGACCTAATGAGACACGTAAATATTTTTGGGACAATTTTTTTTTTTATAAGCAGAATATTAAAATTCTGATGTCACTTCCCATTTGTCGGGATTGCATTGCAATAAATATTAAAGTGATGTTGAGAGTCTGTATAATAAAACTTAAATGATGTGAGTTTTGTTTTTCGATTATAATTAGAATTATTTTCATGAAGAACTAATTTGTGATATTATGGTATATGTCATAATTGGATAAATGTGCATGTTTATACTTTTATTGCACATTATGAAATGATATTATTAAATTACATGATATCTATTAATTCGTGAATTGTTATGAATGCTAATGTCAGTAGAATAGTGAGATTCTTATTTAGACCTATTGATTGTCAGTTGAGTGATAGTTCAATGATTAGAAGATTTAGAGAAGATCTTACCTAGAACTATTTGATTTACCAACTGAGTGGGAGTTCTCAAGTTGGAAGAATTAATGTAATTCTCGCTTATAACTCATGAAATTTTACATTATGAAATTAAGTCTATGATAGTGAAATAATAGGATCGTGGATGATGATTGAGAACATAGTGAACTTTCGACTCTGTGCCTAACGTTGAACTATCGTATACGTTAATTTGCATTGATGCAAAATGATATATGTACATAAATGGACATTGATTGAGAATAAAATGTCTCTAAAATCTGATAGATCATGGCATCAAAATGTATAGTTGTTGACCTTAATAAAGGTGAAAAGCTAAATGCAATAACATTTAGCATAATGAGTTTTTTAGTTAGAAGAACATGATGTTTTAGATAGCCACTTAATTGAAGACTTGATGTGGGTTAGACTAATCTAGAGAATAAAGATCAAGAATTTTGTCAAGTTAAGTTTTGTTATAGATGATCTTTTTTTCTCAATTGTGACTGAGTTGAGATGATTAATATAGTAACAATTTTTCTTTTGTTGGTCACAATTTTTTTTTTGGTGAGTAGTAAGTCCAAACTAGTCTCATTTCAATGGATGGGAATTTTGAAAGTCAATGTGACTTACGAATTGAAGTGTCAATTTCCTCTATTGACACTGCCCACTATGTGAGTTAAAAGACGTGCAAGTTGATGTTGCTAAATCTCGAGGACATGCTTGTATAGAAATGTTCTAGTTCGCAAAAGATTTTAGATCTTGAACTTTAAATGAACTAAACAAATGCGGATAATGAGGAGACTGAAAAATGGACCAAGAAGAACGTATCAGATAAAAATACGTGAAAGCGATTTTGGTAGAGGACTAATATTATAAAAGTTCAAGTGTTTCAACCACACGGTTTGAATCTCTTAGCTCGAAAGTAGTTAAGCTAAATGATATAACACTTGAATATGTTTTTTTAGTGTTGTTTACGTATCAACAATGTGTGGATAATGAATTCAAGAGTTGGAAACCCACTTTATATTAAAACAAGAAGTGTCTTTAGTCTATTGTCGAGTCTTTAACTTGATACATAGATATATACAAATAATGAAGATGGAGTGGAGGTTTATATCACTGATACTGCAACTTAGTGTTGTAAAATGGAGAAATTGATATCCTATTTGATATTAAGATAGTATATAAGGCTCAACTAAACTTGATTTTAGTTTTTGTTCTTCTAAAAGTGGTTTATTTCTTGAACTTATATGTGGTAGTTCTGTTCATACTCACAGTGGTGATGTTTAATTATGATTCGGGATATTTGTGTAATGGTTTGAGGTTTTTAGTTGAGAAAACCATTCAAAGCTATACGTCCTAAACTTCCATTGAGTAAATTCATTCGAATTTCTTGAGAGATAGAGATGGAATTTCATATTTTCATTACATTTATAGATGGATTCTCGCATTTCAGTTGTGCCTATGATTTTCATAAGTTGAGAATATTATTGAATGTGATGAGACTTTGAGAATTGTTTGAGAGCGTGAATCTCTATCACGAGAGATCTATGATCCAGATAATGAAAGATAAATTCTTATTGGAATGATTATTTCTTGATCACCAATAATTATATGGTTTATTGGTAAGAAATAACAGAATATTATTAAATATGATGTGACTTGAGATAATACAGTCAAATTTATATATTTTCTTTCAAGAAGAGTATTGGTTAACTGCAATGTATCACTTAATGAATTTTTCTTAATGTTAGTACCTTCAGAATATATAAGTTTCAGACACGTAGATAACCAAATATAGATCGTCTTAGACTCATAATGGATTATGTAAGTTCTTGATAATGAGTTTAGGAACATGAGTCTATTGAGAACGAGATGTATCTTTGAGATACATACATAACAGCCTAAAAATGTACTTAAGTGAGATTTTGGATATTGGGTTAGAAGATGTGACATTTGACATTTTTTCCCTAATAGGGGAGAAGATTTTGGAGAATATTATTGAAATTGGTATTATGTCTATTGATGAATCAGTTTTGAATACATAGGAGTTGGTTTAAACTTCTGGTTCAAGTGGGAGTAATCTATTACGAGTGTGAGCTATTTAAGAATTGTCTAATTTCAATGATTCTTAGTTTCGAGTGGGAGTTAAGAGCTATTTAATTTCAATGACTATTGGTTTAGAAAACCAGTTGATAAATTTGAGGAAAGTGATTGAAGTATATATGGAGTATAGAATTACAACCTAATTTGAGAAGTGGTGAAAGTTCTAATTGGACATAGGACATTATGTTTATTGTGAACATTTAGGTTCTTAAAAATTAAATGGAAGACTAATAAGTTTATGATAAATAAAGTTTATTTTTGTAGAGAAAGGTTAGACTCAATATAAGTATATTGAGTTTGATAAACATTTTTCTTAGTAGTGAGATTTACTTCTATACGCTGATGCTAGCCATGATAGTGTGTTTAAGTTTAGATTACACCAAATAGACTTATAGAATGCATTTTCATTCTCAATTGAGAATACAATTGAGAATTGATTGAAGAGATCCACATGAATCGATTTGTAGGTTTCATGTTAAAGGCTTCTATAGTATTATAGCAACTTTTTAGTTACACTTGTAACCTAATACAGTTATCTTGACACTGGTACTTGAGTTTTAATAAAGTTCAAATCTCATACAAAATTTCATTATGTTGATCAAGTTTATTGTATTAATGTAAAAGTTTGATGGTAAGTTGTAATTCTAATATTGATATTGATGACACTATATTGGTTAAGCACGAGAATGAGTGTATTGAGATCATTTTGAAATGGTTGTCCTGAATTTCTTAGATGTAAGGACATAAGTTTAGCAAATTGTATATTTTGTGTTAAAAAGATTATTCTAGTTTTGTTTCTATGTCAGAAGAGCTATATATCATAAAGATTCTAAAATATTTTTTAACTGTGGAATTGCTACCCTTTTAATGCTCCTATGTAGAAAGGTGACCATATGAGTCTTCATGTATGTCTAGGACTCCATAAATACACAAAGAAATATCCAGAGGACCATATCTAGTGTGATTAAGAATTAGAAGTATGCTATGATGTATACTTGCCCTAATATTTGTCATGCCATGTAATCTAGTCAGTAGGTATGGATGTCCTTCGAAAGGATATTGTGATACTTGAAGAATGTTGTTGTCAGTTATTCTATTTGTTGTCGAAGGAATAACTTGTGATTGGAATAGATATTCAAACATCAACTAAAGATGAGAGTTAGTCGAGCAAAAATAGTTATTACACTTATGCAATCTTGCTATATAGAGTAACAATAAGCATATCTTGTTATATATTTATTTTGACAGTTGAAGAAATTGTTTGGTATAGATGTATTGGGCATCTAATGATACTAGTTGTGAATATGAGATCAATGATATTTATGCAATTACCTCATGTGTTGAGAATCTCAAATATCATGATGGAACCAAACACTCGAT
>CAIGRN010158011.1:0-15472 GCA_903798345.1 Fraxinus anomala
TCAAAAAAGAAATGACGATTTGTAGAATGCCCCTCAATGTTTTAAAGATTGTGGTTAGTCATTGGATTAATATCTTAATTAGATTATTTGTGCAATTTCCTCTTATTTTTATTTTTTTAACTTAGACCTATGACTTAATCCTTGAGATCCAACTCCAACGTTATAGGAGAACGGCACCTTGAAATCAACAATTAACTTTTACTTTTACTTTTCGTACATAATGCCAAAGAAGAGTTGAAATGGCTATTTTTCGAAGTCTTTCTCCCCTCTTGTAGTGAGTACTTTATTAAGTTCTTGTTTGTCTTTCTTTCTTACAAAATTCTTTTTTTTACATACTTATTTTCAACCACATATTCACTTAATAAAATATCTTACACATAAAAATAAAAAAAATTCTTACTTTTTAACCACATATTATCCAGAAATTCACTATTTAAAACAATAGTTTTCCAGAAAAATGACCACCAAACAGGTCCCGCCCCAAAAACAGGGGGCTGAGGTGGACCCCGCCCTGGTTCACCAAACAGTGGCTAACCTATTTTCTCAGAAAAATAATATTATGCTGAACCACCTCATTTTATTTATATCTATATATCTTTAATGTTTAACATGGACAAACCAGCAATGACGATGGGGTGAACATCTATTGTGCCAATACAGAAATATAGTAATCCTTGGACTCAGACCAACTAACTAAATATTGTTTATGTATTAAACTTGCTTAACATAATTCTTGGAGCAAGTCTGCGAGCTTCCAACAACTTCTCTTTGGCTGCAGGGACAAGAAAATACAAATAAGATCCCACTGAAAATTGCAATTAAGGGCTAGCTGTCAGTATTGGCCAACTCAGGCAGTTACCAGTTTTCTCTTCTTCTCGCTTTTTAGCAGCATCTGCTCTCTTTTGTCGTACAAGGGCTAAACGCTCTGAAAGGTTAAAAATCTCGATCAATCAATGGGGAAATCAATATTGTGTCTCTCTATTAGAAAGATGAGAATTTAAGACAGGCTGTTCCATTGTACGTTATTTTGTTGGGGATGGGTTAAACACATAATATAAGCTAAGAAATGAAGTCCTGTGTTACCTAAATCTTTCCGTGCCTGTTCTGTCTTTCCTTGTTCTTGCAGCTTCATGTACCTTTCGTGAGCTTTCTTTCTTTCAATCTCCTCTCTGCAAACAATGACAGAACAAAGATGAAGTGGTGAATACTATGGATACAGAACAGTCAGCTGAAAAAAGAGAACACCAAGGAAAGGGTTACACTCAATGAGACCAACTCATTCAAAGTGGTTAACCATAGAACTTTGCGCCACACTACATTACAGTTGAAGTCGCACATATTTTTCAGTCAAAGACTAGTTTATCTTTCAAAGAATTAATGGTTTTCTTAAAAAATAAAAATTTATAATGTCTACATTTCAAGCTTCATGCAACTTATATCATTTCTTTCCTGCCAATGGTCCTCAAGAACGAACTCATAAACAAAATATACAGGTCATTAACCATCAGGTAACCAGCAAACAATGTCGGGCAAATTTAACCACATAACGAGTTGCCAGCTCTATCAAAGCCTACATGGAGATGCCCGGTAAATGGCAACCAGAAGCATGCAAGAATAGTTCACCAAGATTTATGCTATCCACCTCTACAGTGGATTGTCACTGTGGGAGGGAATATAATAAGTTCACCACAAAATCAACACGGTAGAAGTCTAGCATCCCCAAATAAATTAAAAACATTGACATCAAGAAAATTGGATGCTACCATTTATAAGAAACAGGAAATAATAGAAAGATATGCGGGCAAGCATTCGAGACTTGAATTGGACCTTTCCAGTTTTCTTCTTCTGATCTTATTATACATGCTATATTGTGCCAACAAGAAAAGGGAAGGAAAAAGGAAGGAAAAGAAGACCATTTCTCAATCATTTCCAATCACATCCAATGCCAAGAAATAAGTATTCACAAACCTTTCACGCCTAGAAAGCTCAGTGGTTTTCTCCATCTGACAAATACAAGGATCTTCAGTAAACGAAAAACACTACAAACTACTAATTGAACAGATAAACTTATATGAGAATATTACATTGATATCTCGCGCTTTCACATTCTTTGGTTTAGCCAAATTTGGATTTTCAACCTGAATGATACCCTGAGTGCCTTTCTGCTTCTGTGTACATCATTGACAAAAAAGAGAACAAATGTTTATTTATCTAGACATTGACAACTGTATTAAGACACCTCGGAATGCACTACTCAAAAACCCTCTACACTGAATATGACATGCAAAATGCAATGACCCATATTTTACTGACTTCAGTTTCAGCTTCATCCTCAGACGGATCTTCTGATTCTTCCTCAGATCTCTCCTTTTCTTCCAGCTCAGCTTCTTCCTGATATACAACAACATAGATAAAACACATCTGAAGCGAAAGAAAATGCAATTGTATGGAAATCAGAAGTATACTTGATCATCTAAGATCCAGTAACTGACTGGGTCCACCAGTGGAAAAAGAGAGAAAAAGGAAGAAAAGAAACATTAATCGAGTCAAGTAATATATTCAAATGACATTTTCTATTGGTGCTATCAGTGGCCAACATGACACCCATTCCCTCATCAATATCCATAAAACACTTGTGGATATTCACTTTCTAAGTTTCAAAACGTGCAGAATGGCTATGGGGTCAAAGATGCCAATTTCTCATGTTTCATTAGCTTGTTTAAGAAGCTGCCATACATTTTCATATCATCATATTGCATAAAATTACTGAATCAAGTCACTTTCACCATTCATAAACTTAAAAGCACAAAAAATTGCGACTGGCCCAACACACATTTGAAACATAATAATATATAGGGCCATGTTATGTGTACATAGGTGTACACATAGGGGGTGACATAATGTGAGTGGGGTGGGGACACATAGATTAATCCTAATATATAAATAGATACAGAACATGAAGTTGAAACTAAGATCATTAGCTTCTAAAACAATAGCACGTCTATGGAAATATCATAGGGTGCAAAGTTAAAAGGAAAATAGTTTACCATCTTAAACATACGAGGCCGAGAAGCACAGGTACCAGCCACTGAATCATCCAGAAAAAGGAAAGTTTAGAGTCGAGGAGAATATAAAACACATTACTGCCAAACTAGACAATAAAATTAAACGATCCCTCCCCTCCATCTCTCTTTCACCCGGCGCTGCAGCTGCTTCGCGTTAACTTCATATATTTTTGCTTTCTAAACACATAATTTGAACTTCATATTTTCTTGCTTTCTAAACACATAAATTTATAGTAAAACCAAGTTTGTGTCATTCTACTTTTGGAGGTAACACATTTCACATGTATCCAAGAAGATATCAATCAGAAATTGTTTATAAATCTTCATATATCAGCAATTCAAGGAAAAGAAGTATTAATATTCAAAGATTTACTTTCTTAAGTAGGAACATTTAAAGAATATTCCTTAACAACACTTGAATCCAAGTATGCGCAAATAGCCACTTTAATTAACAATAATTAGTCTACGCCAATTCTCAACATTAGTTCATATTAGTTATGGTTAGCATTCAAAAATTTCCAAGGAAAAGTAAGAAATGAATTCATTTAACATGTCAAAATGTATCTAATTGCATGTAACTTTGAGCTAGAGTTGTTGGTCAAAGTTCATTTTCCATGACAATGTTTCGAATAACGAAAAAAGGAAACCATTTATGTCTTCTGGAAGGGGTTCCAAAATGCAATGGTGAATTTGTAAAATTTTAGAAAACAAACATAATGCTTTGCTTGTAAAACAGATATTCAATTCCCACATATTGAAAAAATATATTTTTATATGAAAATCTTTTCCTAGAATTGTGTGCTTCATTAAATAATTTAAAGTTAATTAACTCCATGGAATTTCTTTTCACCCCATTAAAACGGAAATGCTCCAAGTTATTTAGGGAAACCTATCAGGAATCTGAACGAAGCTTGGCTTATAATTGCAACCAAATTTTTTTTACAAAAAATCCAATCCAAGTCTGGAGGAAAAATTTTCGAATCCAAATTCTAGCGTGTTGATCTTATGCTGAGACCAGAGGCAGTAAACACAATTTCAAAAAATTCAAAAACAAAAGATACAATAGTGCATAGAAATCATCTGCAAGAATTAAGCGAAATTCAACATTGAAGCACCAAAAACCACTAACAAAATCCTTCACTTTCCACAAAGATCCCAATCCCGCCATAAACACTGATACTAATCCAATTTCATCTCAAAACAAACAAGAAAAGTTCGAAAAAAAACAGCTATACAAATACATACACGGATACATGTCAACTATTATAGACAAAAACAGGGAAGGAAGTAAACGCCAAAACATACTCATCTGCTCAGGAGTCGAGAACTGGCGACGGCCAGTGGGCTTGCCCTTGAACTTTCCTCGTCCCATTTCAGTGCGTGTGTGAGAGCAAAATGGCCCATTTCAAGAAAGAAGCAGATTCTAATAAATTGTTTGGAATACGATTCTCCTTTTTCTTAAAATGAAACTCGAATTGGAAGTGTCTATATTGTAAAGAGAGCGAATCTTTGTACAAGTGTCTGTTCGAATGACAATATAATAAAAAGGGAATCTACTTTTTGGAGTAATATAATTTAGTCCAATCAATTAACATCCTAATGGGTACATATTCTTTAAAATTTATTCGACAAAACATTTTTGATCGTAGATTCATAATTTTTCCTACTTTTTTAAGAGACATTTTTCAAAATATTACTTTTCCCAAGATGTATTCTATTAAAATTACATCAAATAGACTCTAAAAGTCTTTAAATATGAGATATTTAAAATATTCAATCAATTAATTAACAAATAGACTACTAAGCATCGATAAGACTGAATAGCATTATTCAACTTTTTCAAGGTGTTGGATGAGAAATACATCAGTGTGACATTCTACATGAACATATAGTTTGTGCATTCAAACCACAATCATGCCGAAGTGAGCGCCTTTCTTTTCTATCTAGCCCCCAAAGTTAGCGCCTTTCTTTTTCTTTCTTTCTTTTTTTGGTTTTTGTTCTGTTCTGTCATCTATACTATTAATCACATAATTCATTTTATTTATTTATTTATTTATTATTTATGAGTTATATTTATGTTTTATGAGTTATGATTGAGAAATAAGAATTGTGATTTATGATAAATAATTTATGTTTTATGAATTATGATTTATTATTTATGAGTTTTGATTTGTGATTTGGGAACTTAATGTTTAGAAAATTAGGATAAGTGAAAAAAAATTATTGGAAAAGATCTCGGCTCAATTCAACCATGTGATATCTATTTTTTAATCAATTTTAATTGAAAAATAAATTGGGGCATTTTAATATTATTAAATTAAATATTAATAAACAATATCGCTATTACGATCATTGATTGTCGACGATTAATGGTCAAAGATCAAGGTCCGTCCTAACTAAACTCCGATCATGGATTCGCCTCTGCTGACAATTGCCAATTTCGTAACTTTTTGATGATATATGTTATTGACTCCTGATTATCGATGAGAAATTAAAGAAACGTTAATGACATGTCAAGTAATGATCGATAATAATATTTGTGATGGATAAACAAGCATAATAATTTTTCAGTAGTTTGTTATTGAACATCGACTCGTGATGAACTTCTAATCATCAACAATTAATCAACAAATAATTTTCTATATAACTCATTTCATTTATAGATAATATTTCACTGCAGGCCAGAGGTAGAAACTGATATATATTTCCTCCAAATTAATTATTTTCCCACAAAGAGGCATTTTCCATTGATCAATAGTCTTTTCAGTATAATATAAAAATCTTTAACTTATTTTTCTTCCTTAATATTGTTGTCCAATTCACTTATCAAACATCCACGAGGCTTCCTAACTTGTGAACAAAGCTATCAATGTAAGAATCTTCAAGGCCTTTGCTCAGCAAGAAATCCCTCCATTTAGAATGGTTATATTTAACTACTTTTCCAATCTCACTATCAAATTCCATAACTGATCTTATTGCCTTAACGATACCCTCTTTTGTAAATAAGCCATTATCATGTCCTTTCTCAACTTCAACTCCAATTCTCAGATCTCCTCCCATCAATCTTGCATTAATGATTTGATCACCAGCATGTGGCACTAGCACCAATTGGCACTCATTCACCAAGGCCTCCGATAAGGAACCTGACCCGCAGTGTGTTACAAAACACCCTATTGAAGGGTGTCCTAAGATCAATTGTTGTTGAATCCAACCTTCGTGAATAATTCCTCGTTTTCGAGTTCTTTCTGTGAAACCTTCTGGTAAAGCCTCTTCTATCGATCGAGTTCCAATAGGTGGTTTTAGAGCAGCAAAAAATGGGAAACCTGTAAACTCCAAACCCAATAGGATTTCTTGAAATTGATCCTTTCTAAGCCTAGCTTCGCTACCAAATGCACAAAAAATGACGGTTTTCGATTTGAATTGATCCAACCATTTTGCCCATTTTTCTTCTAGAGTTGAAGTTGGTGGCTCTGGCAAAACTGGCCCTGCAAGAATGACTGGCTTCTTGAACTTGTTTTCTAGAAATTCACAGTATGGACCTTCCATTTCTGTACATGTTTTAAAAGCAATGGCATCACAGTCATTTATAGCCATGAGTATACGCTGCACAAAAGTTATTCCACAGCCAAATTCCTTTCCATTGTTTACACCATTTAATGCACGCACTTCATGTGCGTAAAGCTTGATCGACGATGGAGGAAATACTTTTGGAGCTTCTGTCAATGACTCATCTTGAAGTAAGTATCCAGCAGCTGCAGGGCTTATCGTGAAATAATTAATCGACTTAATGCCTAACCGGCGTGTCAAGGATGGAAGCCAATGTGCGAAATCAAAGAACACAAAATGGGGTTCGAGTTCTTGGAGAAAAGATTCAATGACCGGTTGTGTGAGATCCATGGCATACCGAAGAAGAGGATTCATTGAAAAAGATATATCTGCAGTTGTTTCAGTGCCTGAAGGGAGGCCTTCAACGTGTGGAACAATTATCGGTATGAATCTGATTTGTTCGGGATGAAGATTGAATTGTTCCAATTTGGATTGTGTTCTTGTGGGGAGGATAAAGAAGATTTTATGGCCTCTTTCAGCAAGTTTGTTGGAGAGATGAATAAAAGAGGTGAGATGGCCCATAGCAAACCATGGATACATGAAGAATTTGAAGGATTTTTTACACATTTTATCACTCTGGATTCAAAAATTTCTTCAGCTTGGTTTGATTTATTCACACTCAAATGGCAAGAGCACAAACATGAAACACTTGTGTTGCACCTGTTTTTATGTCCCAAAGAGCGTGACTGATTGATCCGAGGGCAATTCAATCGTTCGAACACGTAGGCGACAATTACGTGAAATACTGATAGATATGCGGAAGTGGGAGTACTTACAAAAAAATTTATGCACATAAACCTTTTGAAACTGAAGTCAAGTGGTTAGAGAGAGAGACTCTCAACTCTAGTGAGAGAAACACTTACTCTCTCGCATTCTTGAGTTTTCTTGGTTACTTTGTTGATTTGTTGTTGTTTTGTTTGATTTTTGCTTGATTCTCTTGGTAAAAATCGAATTCAGCAACTTGGGATTACATTTTCTTGTTCAGTTTGGTTAGCTTGGTGTTTGGGTTCTTGAGTTTCAGCCAGATTCTTGCTTGGTGCTAGTGTTTGGGTGACTTCGAGTCCTACCTCGGTTTCTTGTCAAGTTTCGTTTGTGCATTATTCTGGTTTCTTGGGTGAATTATTGTTTTTGGTTTCTTGGAGCTTTGAGTTTGGGCCATTTCAGTTTCTGTTCAGGTTGCATTCCAGCTCAAGTCAGGTTCGGCCATAATCAGTTCTTGGACAGATTCGACCCAGATTCAGGTTGGAGATATTTCTGGGGCTGTTGTGTTCCAGTTTTAGTTTGCATTCACCTCCCACAGTGGACGAACAGCTTTGAAAGTATTTTGATGCTGTGTTCTTCAAATTCATGTTCATAGCTTGAAGTAGGGGATGATGTTCATACGCATAGTTTGAATTTCGGTCAGAGGAGTATTTAATTAATTGCAGCTTTCAAATGATTCCTTGCGGCAGCTTTAGCTATTTTGGGTAATAAATTTCAAATTTTAAATTTGCTACTTTGACTGGGTTAAAGCAGGCTAGTCAACTTTTGTTACTGCAGTATTAAATTTTCCACTTTGGAAAACCGCCTCCCTGGCAATAATGTTAAGTCATTATTTATTCAATCGACATCGATCAATGACTGAAGTGAAATATCAACACCACAATTGTAACGACCTAACCCTATAATCTATTTGGACAATTTGAAGTAATCAAATTTAATTAGAGCTACTCATGATCCGATCCAACGATTTCTGAATGGCTTTTGGTTGGTAGCCCATTTATTCATTACCTATTAACTCTTGGGCCTAACTACTGTTTAACCTAAAACCCACTTATTCTTTATATATGCTAGCTCTCGTTTTTTATGTTGACAGTGTGAGAAACGTTATTGTTGTCTTCTTCCTTTTGTGAGTTACTGACTGCTTCCTTTGCTTTCTGCTTCCTGTGCAATATGTTTGTGTCTCTCTTTTATCTTATTCTTTTGTGGCTATTGTGTAGCTGCAATAAACCTTACATATGTCCTTAGCGAGCAAGCCAAAAAAGCAACCGGTTGGGCGTAGGTATATGGTTTTGTGTTTTGACATAGTGGTGTTGATTTTCGTATATATGCGATATATTGAGCCTGGAATCCTTTGGTGATCGATTGTTATTTTCAACATTTGGTATCAAAGCCGTAGTTGTACTAAAATTCAGCGAGAAGTCGATCAAAAATCGGCTAGAAGACATATCGAAAATTGGTCCGATTTTCTTACATTAATCCCGAACCTGCAATTCCATTTTCCAACCAAACCAATGGCCGGTTGAAGAATCCAATACCAAAGGAAGGTTTTGCAGGCGAGGCGCAACCGGTAGTAATGTGCGTGGTGGTGACTGTCATCGACGGCGGCGTACAAGTGGGGATTCTAGCGAGGCGCGTGAAGGCGCGTCCAAGATCTGTTTGGGAAACTTTCTTCAGACAGTATTATTCTAACAAGATTTTTAACATTTTTTTGGTGTTAATTTTCTGTTTCAGATGATACGATGAAATCTAGACGATTTTGCCCTTGGGTGTTTGTGATTCAGTTTTGCATTCAATCGCACTTTAGGGCGAATAATGGTGGCCCTAAAGTGGTAAAATTTGCATCTCTCATTATATATGGATTCAGATAGGTTTGCTATCGTAAATTGGCTTATCCTGTTTAATTTTCAGCACTAGCTCGTTATCTTGTGGGGGTGATAATAGGATTGTGGTTATCATGTGGGGTAACTATTGCCAGTGCTAGAAATTAGGAACTACTTGCCTTTAGTTGTTTACGTGATTAAATTGTTTATTTGATAAACTTCAACATATTATATCTGTGATATATTATGCGTAAAACTATTTTATTGACATATCTCTTGTTGCACCGTTCAATTACTAGAATACCTAGACCATACCCGTTTGAACATTCCATTATCTGAAATCGAGAATCTTACGAAAACACTGGTAATATAAAACGGTGTATATTGTTTGCGACCCTAGGTCTACTTTATGTGGTTAAATTGTACTTTTGTATTTTTTGATTGATTATTAAAAATGACAACTCACAATTTTAATTTGAGAAATTTTAACGAAAAATGTGATTTTCCAATCTGGCAATAAAAAATGAGGGGTATTTTGGTTTAACAAAAAGTTTCAAAAGTTATTGATGACAATTGTTCGCTAATTTTTCAAAAGAACAAAAAGAAGAAGCTGATGAGCTTACTTATACCTCAATTATTTTACACTTGTATGACGCGGTTTTGAGAAAGATGGGTAAATTGAAACCAACTAAAAAACTTTGGAAAAAGTTAGAAGACTTTTATTTGTTCAAATCTACTCCCAACAAGCTTTAATTATTTGAGCGTTTTTTCAATTTTAAAATGGATTCTTCAAAATATCTTGATGACAATTTAGACATGTTTAAAAAACTTGTTCAAGATATTGTTAAATGTGAAGAGTCTGTGTCTTATACATATAAGGCTATTATCTTGTTAAATTACATATCTGATACTTATAAGAAAGTAAAGAATGCTACTAAGTATGGTAGAGACACTTTGACGTCTGAAATTGTCATTGACTCCCTTGGAAGTAAGGAGATGAAAATTAGAGCTGAAAAACATGATAAGAAAAGCAGTGAGATTCACATGATGAGGGATAAAACTCAGTTTAGGCAAAACAGTCATGATGGTTAACAGAGTAGTGACGAGTCAAGTAGTAATGGAGGTAGAAAGAATGGCAAGGGTATGTCTAGATCCAAAACTAGGACCAAGGTTAAGAAATGCTTTGGTTGTGGAAACACGGGGTATTTTATAAAGAATTTCTATAAAGAGAAATGTAAGCAAAAGGGTAAGGAGAGACATGAAGTAAATGTATTGTATTCTATTTTCGATAGTGGGGATGGTGAGGTTTATATGATTACAAGTCATATTGCTTATTCCGCTGAATTAAATTTAACTACTAATTTTCGTTTGCATGATTGGATACTTGATTGTGATGCATCTTTTCATGTGACATCACAAAAGGACTGGTTTAAAAATTTGCATGAATCAAATGATGGACATGCTGTGTTATTTGACAATTCTGCTTATGGTGTTGTTGGAATTTGTGATATTACCTTAAAGCTTGACATTGATTTTGTGTATACATTAAAAGATGTTAGATACAATCCTGAATTGTCTAGAAATTTAATTTCAATAGGAAGACTTGAGAAAGCTGACTTCACTGGTAAAATTGGAAATGGAATTTTAAAATTGATTAAGGGTGCACTTGTCTCTATTAAGGGAATCGGGGAAAATGATATTTATATCACTACTGGGAAGTGATAAGAGGTTTAGATTCATCTATCTCTTTTGCTAAGGCTGATCACACACATAAATGGTACAATATATTTGCATATATAGGTATTAAGGGGATTATACTTTTTAATGAAAAATGTGCATTTGGAACTGACTGTGTCTTAAAGGCATGCTTAAATATGTGCATTCAGACTTATGGGGTCCCTCTAGCATGTTGACCTATGGTCAAATCTTATATTTTGATTATAACAAACAAACTATATTTATCTCTAATATTTATTCGAATCTTCAAATGTTACATGTTGCTGACTTAATCAAATTGGAGAAAACACTATTCGACAAAATGTTGTCCATCAAGAAAACACAAGATGAAAATCAATCGAACACTCACGTCAAAACAAATGAAGACAAACCTTGAGTCACTTCAAAATCGAGCAACAAATCGAGTACTCACCCCAAATCAATCGAAGATGTTAAAACTAGATGTCTTTAGCTCGTTTGTAAAGGTAAATCACTTAATTCTTACCAATGACACATTGAAAGCTCAAGTGATGAATTTCTTATGCACGATAAAAATTCACTTCATTAAAACGTTTGCACAAAAATTAATTTTTAAAGGTAAGATTTTCAACTTAATGTTAAATACTATTAAATATCACTTATCTTGAAATATCTAGTAAAAATATCGTACAAAATCTACTGGATACAAAAAGAAGGTCTAGAAACTTTCTGGCCATCCGAACATGGACGTTAGGTTCGTCGGTAATGGTCGAATTTTCAACCGTTCTGACTGATTTTCAACGGCTATTTTTTGGTCGTCCGATACTGTTCCGGACGTTTGGTTGGGTCATCTGGTTGGGCAGAAAGGTTGACGTTTTTCACTCTTATAAATACCAACTCATTTGCTATTCATTAATGAAACAAAAGAACATTAAAGTGAGATTCTTTTGAGCAAAATAGCATTGATTTCTTAGCATATTTATTATCATCAAATCACTTTGTTTTGAAAAACTTTTGATTAAATCAATTCTTGAAAATCAATTCTTGAAAATCATTCAACACATCAAAATTTTTCTTACCCGAACACTTGAGCTTCACTCATTGCTATCTATTAAAGTATTAGCACATTTCTCTATTGGTACTTCATTGTGATCATATCATTTATTAAGAGAGAAATTTTCATTTGTAAATTCAATTCTCTTTAAACTTGTGGGTTGTGTTGAGGTCCCGAAAAGCTCAACATTGTACAAAGGATCTGTGCTTATTACTTGAAAGTCACCGAAAGCTTTGCAAAGGGCTGGATTGCACCACAAGTCAATCAACATAGTGAAATTGGCCTTGCTCGTACTGGAGAGCTTGGTAACGGAGAACTTAGATCATTGCGTTGGATCAAACCTCCATAATTATATCGTTTGCACTCTCTGTCCCTCTTTACTTATTGCCTTCATATTCGTGTTTGTTATTTGAATTTATCTATCTAGTTATCATGCGCTTAATTTTAAGTTAATTTTTCGAAAGTTTTTACAAACTAATTCACCTACCATTGGTTAGCTATTTTTGGGCTTTCAATTGGTATCAGAGTAAGGTACTCTTTTTCAAAAATTTCACAATCTTGAGTAATGGCTAACCTAATGTTTCAAAATCACGAGGGGCATTCCACAAATCGACCTCCCTTCTTTGATGGCACACTCTATAATTATTGGAAGGTTAGGATGATGATTTATATTCAATCAATTGATTACAACATTTGGGAAGTTGTTGAGTATGGTCTTATAAGCCTACCAAGACCATTAAGATAGACGGTCAACTAGATCAAACTATTCCCAAACTTAGAGAAGAGTATGATGACGAAGACAAAAGAAAATTATCCTTCAATGTTAAAGCCAAGAATTTACTATATTGTGCATTAGATAAAAATGAATTTAACCTTATTAGTACTTGTGAATCCACATATGATATTTGACATGCACTTGAAGAAGTTACTCAAGTTGGCACTAGTAAAGTTAAAAAAACAAAAATCAATATGTTAGTCAAAGAATTTGAAAACTTCTTTATGAAACAAAATGAATCTATTGTGATATGATAACTCGTTTTACCGATATTGCAAATGGTCTAAAAGAATTTGATCATAAATTTACTAATGGTGTACTTGTAAGCAAAATGCTTCAATTGCTCTCGGAGGAATGGAGCCCTTTAAAGATGTTGATAGAGAATACCAAGGATGTGAATACGTATCTCTTGGAAGAACTCTATGGAACCTTGATGACCTATGCACTAAATCATGCCGAAACAAAGGAGAAGTCAAGAAAAGCAAAAGAAGAAAAGCAAAGAAGAATCAAAGGAGACTCTGAAATGCTAAATTGCTCTAAAAGCGGCACTTGATGAAGGAACAACAAATAGTAACATGAGCGATGAAGAGCTCGATGACTTGGTAATACTCGTTAAAAAATGGAGAAGGTTTCAGTACAATTGAAAATTCAAAAGAAAGAAGAAAAGAGCGAAGAAAGAGGCAAGAAAATCATTTGCTATGATCGCGACAAACCCGATTACAAGAATACCGAATGGCCAAACAAAAGAATATCTTCAAGAAGAAGGTACTCCAAGCAACATGGGATGAAAGCGACGATGATGATCGTAATGAAGATGAAAGTCAAGAAGAAATTGCCAACATGTGCTTCATGGCAATCGATGATGAGGTAAACTCGATTGAAAAATTCTCATATGATGATTTTTCTTCCTCTTATGATGAAATTTTAGAAGAATTTGAAAAACTCGCTCTTAGCCACTCTATTCTTAAAAAGAAACATAAATTATTTAAAAGTGAAATGGAGAAAGTCTTGGAAACTAAAAAGGAAAATATTGACTATGATTCATTGTATAAAGAAAATTACTCTTGAAAAGAAAAGGTAAAAGATTTGACAAAAAATATTTTTAAATTCACTCAAGGAAATAAGCATTTTGATTTAATGCTCGATAATCAAAAATGTGTTTTTGATAAATGAGGTATTGGATATAAACCATTTTTAAAACAAAAATATCTCAAAAATTTATTTGTCAAATCTTCAAATACAAGTTCCTCAAAAACTACATGTAGCTTTTACAACAACGATGGACATATTGCATACATTTGTCTAACAAAAAAGAAATTACACTTTGAAAGCAAATGGACTCGAAGACTTATTAAAACTAACTACCAAGGACTCTAAGCTTGTGTGGGTACCAAAAATCAAAAGTTAAATTGTTATTGTAGGTATCAAAGAAATGACGAACAAATGGATAGCAGATGCTCAAAACACATGATCGGAAATAAAACTTTACTATCAAATTTCAAAAAGGGAAGGAGGCCATGTCACATTTGGAGATAATGCAAAAGGCAAAATCGTCGGTATATGAAACATTGATAATCATATCTTCCCTTTCGTTGAAAATGTACTTTTGGTAGATAACCTCAAACATAATTTACTTAATATTATTCAATTATGTGATAAAGGCTATAATATTAAATTTGATTCTTCCAAATGTCTTATTAAAGATGCTACATCAAAAGAGGTAATATTTATAGGAAGCCGTAGTAAAGATATTTATGTTATAAATATCGAATTTGAATATAATGAAAAATGTCTTTTGAGTTTGAAAAAAGATACTTGGTTATGGCACATAAGATTAGGTCATGTTAACATGGACCTTCTATCAAAAATCTCCAAAAATTGTTTTGTCAAAGGATTGTCAAACTTAAAGTTCGAGAAAGATAGAGTTTGTGATGCTTGTCAATTTGGTAAACAAGTAAAAAGCTCCTTTAAACCTAAAGTATACTCTTCAACTACAAAATCATTACAACTTCTTCACATGAATCTTTTTGGACCATCTAGAATCGCTAACTTGGTCAGTAAACGTTATGCTTTTGTAATCGTTGAAGATTTTTCTAGATTTACTTAGGCCATATTTTTGAATTTAAAAGAAGAATCTCTAAAAACTTTTAAACATTTTTTGTAAGAAAGTTCAAAATGAAAAATGTTATACCCTTACAACCAATAGAAGTGACCATAGTGGAGAATTGAACAATGTTGCCTTTGATAATTTTTGCAACGAAAATGGATATGAACATAATTTCTCCGCCCCTAGAACTCCTAAACAAAATAGCGTAGTAGAAAAGAAGAATCGTACATTACAAAAAATGGCTAGAACCATGCTTAACGAGAATATTTTACCAAAATATTTTTGGACCAAAGTCGTAAATACCGCTTGTTACATTGTNGCCCCTAGAACTCCTAAACAAAATAGCGTAGTAGAAAAGAAGAATCGTACATTACAAAAAATGGCTAGAACCATGCTTAACGAGAATATTTTACCAAAATATTTTTGGACCAAAGTCGTAAATACCGCTTGTTACATTGTAAATAAAGTTTTGGTTAGTCGTAAGAAAACTAAAACTCCCTACGAACTTTGGAAAAATTGAATTCCCAATATTAGTTACTTTAAAGTTTTCGGTTGTAAATGTTTTATTTTGAATACAAAAGATAACTT
>CAIGRN010158048.1:0-22715 GCA_903798345.1 Fraxinus anomala
TTTCAACAACTCCCATGTTGCCTTCCCTTCCCCTTTACAATGAATGTTTATTTCATATATATCCCTTTTATATTTAGAATTAATATAGTTTAATTAATTTATAATTGTTTTAATGTGATGGTTATTTTTATTCAACGTCTATTTTTAAATTATAATTGAGTAATGTGCAATAAGTAATAAAAATAATGTTATATGTACATTACACATGACAAAATGGTTGACATTCATCCTATGTGGGGGAAATCTAGCAATTAGAATGCAGTGGATCATTGTTACTTGAAATCCATTAAATTTATTAATTGTACTGCGAAGGGATTAATATTAAATATTCAACATTCATAATTAGTGGATACGTTAGTTCCCTACGCTCTGTTTTTCATTCTCAACTTTCCTGATATAGAGATACAATTCTTTAAAAAAATTATGGATGCATATCTTTTAAAAATTAGTCTTTTCCAACTTGATTATTTTATTACCCAATTATGCTACCTATACATTATTATATAAACTTTGGATGACATTTGAATATGTGACAAAATCGAAATTATTGATTGTTTTAAGTGTTGAAGAAATTAAGAGTAAAATTGTATGTCACATAGTTCAATGTAAAGTAGAATGTCTACTATAATATATGCGAAGCATGACTGTTTACTACCCTACAACTCGTGTGCCCATAAATGTATCAACATGATTATACATGAGTATGACATGGTCATCAATAATAATATGTAAGAAAATAGCAATTTAACATACACATAATATTTATACGTCTATAATATATTAAATATCACATTAAGCGATAATTATTTTTTGTTATAATTCAATTATTTCAATAATACCCTACTTTTTGTTTTTCAATATATAATAAATACTACAAAATCCTCTCCATGTATGAATTTCGTGTTATTAATAATCAATTAATTAAACTTCACTTTAATCTAGATTCAATAAATCTTGATTTCATGAATTTTGATATACATGAATTTAGAGTTATTATATATGAATTTATTTTTATTCATGTATCTAGGAATTTTAATAAGTGTTTAAATTTATGTATTAGCAATTAATTCTTATGTACCAAATGTAGTATAAAAAGGTTGCTCATTTATAATATTTCATCATCACAAAAAAATTGAATCATAGAAGTTGAGTTTTGATAGTGCAATTTTCTTCTCTTAAATTTATATCCTAAATTTTATTTGTTTAGGCCATTTGAGACTCATAAAATCTTCCAAATAAATTTATATAAAATATTCATTTAACAACATTTATAAAATATTTTCGAATAACGTGCAATATACGTTCAATTTCGACTAGTATATATATAAAGCAACCAAGAAAGTTTACTTACAAAGTTTATATATAGTGAATTTATAGATTCAACGTTGTGGTGTACAACTGAATGAGAAGATGTTTACTTTTCGTGAATCCTTAGCAATTCACTTCTTACATAGCAAATGAAAATATTCCTAGGACCTTAACCGTCCACAATGTCAATGTTTCACAGGTCCTAAATCATTCATTATTTATTCAGAAACTTCAACATAAATTTTTTTATTTCCTTTTTAATTTTATTTTACCATAAAAATATCAATGCAACTAAGAATGTAACATTAATTAAATCCATCAAATTGTCCTAAAGTTAAAATATAATATAAATGTCTAATTGCTTTAAATTTCTCTAATAAACTTTGCTTGGAGTTAGTGCATCATTAGATTTGGCCTGTAATATTAAAAATCGACGCGTAAATTAAAAAAAATGACAAGAAAATATTAAAATGGAACTCACTATTAGAAAATGGAACGTGGTATTAGAATATAAGCATGTCGATCATTTAGTATCTAAAAGGTACATTCTATTGCAAGACATAATTAATCACAATAAAGATAAAAATAATTAATTATGCATTAAATAATACAGAAGGACAAGCATACATATCTATAGCGTAAAGCACATGCGACATAATACGAAGTCTACTTCCTCTTGTGCATTTACTCTTTGTAATTCTTCAATTAGTTGGAAGTCTGAACTTTAACACATAGTTACATTATCCACTATCGAATTTAAATACAATGATATTGCTGAAGTAATTAAAGAACATTTGTAACTTGAACGTTTGTTCAAAGAAATGTACGTTATAAGTTATAATGTGGTTGTTGTTCTAATAGTCAGTGTACGATAAATTCACGTTAATGTTAGATTATATTTTATTAAAAATATTGTGTCTCAAAATGTGTTACTTGAGTTCTTTCATGGTACGACACTCAAATATGGGCACAAAAATACCGTCCTTGGTAAGGTTCAAAAGTTGTCCAAGTCTTTTTGAATATACCGTGGTACAAGTCATTGACCTCAAATTTATATTGGGGTTTTTTCTTTCTTACAGTGCAACCATCTATGATTGTTTAGCCTTTTTCAATAATAATAATAATAATAATATATGTACAAAATAATAAAAATACATAATGCTTTAGTACAAACGTTACTTTCGACCATAACATTTAGTTCTTGTTTGGTTCCAAATTTTTTAAAATTCATCTCTCTCAAATTCATAATTTTTAATTAGATATTTATGAAACCATAACTTTTATCAACTTTTCAATCATAAATTTCAAGTAACTTTTAACAAAATCTACTTTAAAAAAATTATTTTTAGGCAAACCAAACAGGGATTTAATTGCATGACTATTCCCACTACTCTTTGTCACGATATTCGTGGCAATGTGTAGCTATAAGATTGGTCAGAAAATCCCAAATATCCAAGATGTCCCCAGTTTTCAATTGCTGCTCTATTTGTAGTATTGGTTAAAAGTGCATATTTTTTGTCTCCTTCCATCTTGGACTTGAAGTTTATGACAAGAGACATTGTGGAATGGAAATTATTTGGTTTTCGCATAATTTTGGCTCCTACACTTATACAATACAAAAATGAGAATGCACTTGTACATAAAAAATTTAAAATTGATCGAAAAATATTTAGAATGGTGTGAATATACAGTTATTAAATGAATGAATTTAATAATGATAATGTTGGAATGTGATATTGTTGAATATAGTAATTTTTTAAAATTTTAAAATTTTAATCAGGATAGATTAGAGTGGGTATAAGAATGGTAAATGAAAATATCGAATCCCATTATTTTTAGTTATATTGAATAATTGAACATACAAAAGTTTTGATTAATAATATATAAAATGTTTGTACATAACAAAGATGAGAACAATAAATATATTATGACCCTATTTGATATGAATTAAAATCAGATTTTTAGTAGATTTTGATAAAAGTTGATAAAATTTGTGGTTAAAATTTTATGTAGCCATGAAATGAGTTATTAAAATTAATTGTTGACTTTGATTTATATTAAAATCAAGATTTGAATCCCCTACTAAACAGCGGCAAAAATTCTATATTATAAAAATTCATAAAATTAAATTGTCATATTTTAGAAACACTTAGTTTACAATATCAACAATGTGCGTACATAAACATAATTTGTGACAAATAACTAAAAAAATTAATTGTCTCGAGAGATGATTTTATACTTCTAACAATTTGAAATAATTTTCTAAGCATTGACCCATTGTTTGATTAGTAACTCGATGGTCCAATTCCTTGATCGGATTAATACCCAGATCCAATCAAATAACTATTTTTCATGATTAGAACAATAGATCCCTTTCCTTGACAATCTTTGTGTAGACTTATGAGTTCGACTGGTACCTCCGATGACTCAATGCCTTAATCGAATCAAGTCTGATTACATTTTCCATGATCAAAATTAGACCTCACTGTAGATCCATTTTCTTATCTTCTTTGCTTGAACTCATCGACTTAACCGGTAATCCGATGACCCCACATAACTAATTTTCATGGTCAAAATTAAACCTCACGGTATATTTATTTTCTTCATCTTCTTTGCTTAAACACACCTATTTAACCGATAACCCCATGATTCTATATCTTGATTGGATCAATACTTGGATCGAGTCTGATAACTATTCTCCACTTTCAAGATTAAAACATCAAAGTATATCCGCTGCCCTAATCTCTTTGCTTAGACCCATTGCCTTAATCGGATCAAAACCCGAATCAAGCATGATAACTATTTTCCATGGTCAAATTTCGTATTGATTCAAGAACAAAAGGCCTATAATCATTTTTTAATCACAATTGGAAGGCTTTTTTGTTCAATTGCTTGTGGAGTCAAATTCTCATATCAAGGGAATGACAATAATGAAGCAAGTCAATAAATAATTAATGTAAAAAAGAGTTTATTTTGACTATAAAAAATTCACTAGAACTGTTAAGCCATCGTTATATACAATATTATCTAGAATTACTATTGAAAAACTATATAAAATTCCCTTTGGTCGCACAATCAAAAAATTATTTTGAGAGTTTACAAGAAGATCAAAAAAACTAAACCTCACAGTATATTCATTTCATAGATCATCTTTTCTTAAACTCAAGGATTTAATCGATATCTCAATATAATCCAATATCTTGAGAGGATCAATACATAAATCGAGTACGATAACTCTTCTCCGCTATCAAACTTAGACCTCATAGTAGATTCGTTTTCCTAATCTCTTTGCTTAGACCCTGATTACCCAGTGCCTTGCTCGAATCGAAACCCAAATCATAATAACTATTTTCCATAGTCAAAATTAGACCTCAGAGTATATCCCTTTCCCTTATCCTCTACCTCTCTCTTTCAACAAGCCACCAAATTCTTTAATCCTCAATCGCACGTACCCGTCACCCACAAGGCCAACACAACCATCGCAAACCAATCACCATCCTCCACGTATCAGTTTGTAATTCCCGTCACAGCCGCCTCACTTTATTCATCTTGCAGTATTCGACAGAGAAGAAAAGAGAGAACCGATGAATTGCTATAATTTCTCTCCAACTTAAATAATTAATTTCCAATTACCCAATAAATTCTTAGTAAAAGAAATTGTACGTACACAAAGTTAACCCTAACAGAAATCCTTGAGTTGTAAAGCTCTCTGCAACTCAGCTATATGTAAATTAGTGAAATCGGATTGGATCGGATCGGTGGATTTTGATCTGATACATTTTGTTTTGATATTTTGTGGGTAGATATTATTTGGTGAATTTCTCTGTATGAAAAAGTTGGTGGGAGAGGATTGGAGACAGATTAGAGACTAAGAATTTCATAGGTTTGTTGGCGCAACATGTCTGCCGTAGTGTGTGGAAAGAGATCGAACATCTTTGAGGAATCGCCGTCATCGCCGCCAGTCTCAAAGAGAATCCGTTGTTCTTCATCATCCTCTCCCGGCCGAACCCGCTCTCCTCCGAGGTCTTTCTTCATCTCGAATTCGTCTTCACCGCTCGATTATCTCGTTGCTCTCTTTCCTGATATGGAAAAGCAGGTTTGTGTTTCTCTTTTTAACTCTTTTGTTCGTATTTCATTTTTTTTATTATTAGCAAAGCTGTTTCTCTTTGTTGGATTAGTGAAATGGAGAATTGTAATTCTTTCATAGAGGATAAAAACAATAGTTTTCTTGTGATTTGAATTGTTTATGTTTATGTGATGATTGTCGACAATTGAGTTGTTATTTAATTCAAGATGATGCACGTTTTGCGTTATTTGGATATTATTTGATGTTAAGTATTAGACATTTTAGGTACTTCGTGGGAATATAGATGAAAGATCCTGTTATGGTTTTATTAGATCATATGTCATTGTTAAGCTTGACATGGAACTTTCTAAAACTGCGCGAAATCAATGTTCATCTTGCTCTATTCATTAACTAATGATATAACTTCTGAATCCTCATCCAATTTGTCATTGCGAGGCTCCTAACTGGTGAGTCTAATCATATTGTGGTGTTATACAAGGAAATTGGAAAAAATGGGATATAAAATACATTGCCTTGATATCTCATTTATATATACAAGTTAGTTCTTGTGTACCAGATTAGGAGCAAGTCAACGATTGAGTCAATAATAAGCTCGACATTGATATTCTTGGACCAAGGTTGAACAACTCTCAATAATAAGTCCTAACAGAACCTAAATCCCAGAATTACTCCTAATCAATTCCCAAACCGGGGTAACACTCCTTTAAGCTTGTTTTGTGCTCCGTTTATTATGTATATGCCCAGATGAAGCTAGGCTTCTCTTCTTTATATGTTCTACTTGGCCCCTCCATGCTCTCCCCCTTTTCTTTTGTTGTAGTTCGGAAAGGATGGAGGGAGAGGGAAAAGAAGAAAGGCAGAACGAATTTAGTTCTTTTTAACTACTCCAATCCAAAATTTTTGGAAAATTATAGGAGAAAAAATAGAAAAACATGTAGAGAGGGAAAAAGCGAAAGAATTATAGATAAATGAATATTCTTTTTACGATGTATAAAGGATAGGTTTAGAGAATTCAAATACGTTCTTCTTCCCTTATTTTGGACCAATGTGCCTTGTGCGAAAAGCATGGACCTAGATTCTTATCTTTGGGTGTGGGTTAGTGATAACAATGTCTGTTTGACATGCTTTTGAAAGACAAATAATGGAGCAATCCAATTAATATGGTAATATTACCCGTTCATTCATTGATTGGTTTTCATCGGCGAAGAAAGCTACGGTCTCTCGTGAATGTTGGAAATTTGCAATTCAGCATCGCATGTGCGCCACAATGTGCATGTTTTGGTTTGTTCAACACAAGCTCCATTCACTTAAATGTGTAAAGCAAGCATGGTCCTGCTATTGAGTTCCAACTCATGATTGATCCTGCACGCTAGTTATGACACGATGATTGTGTATATATTTAGTATTGTTGAATGCTTTTGTTAATTCACAATGCGTATTAGTTTTTTTTTTTTTTCCATGTTTCAGCATTTTACCTTTTTGAAGAGGAAAAAGGTATTTGGTTCAGAAGCATAAGTTATATGCTAATAGTGACAGAGCCAGAGATTCAATTTTGTGGATGACAAACTATATAACACTGTTGAAATGAAGAATGGAAATTTTTCTTTTATCTTGAACTTCTCATTTTATTGGGGAAAAATCTTTATTCTTGCGCTCTTGGAAGGCTAGAAACTAATTAGTTGTAATGGGCTGGAAGGGAATGAAAGGAAGCCAATGTGTTATTCTAATGATGCGTCCTTTCTCTTACGAAGGATTCCCTTTCCACCTCCTCCATTAATCTTAAAATAAATTGGGTTTTTTTTTTTTTTCCCTTTTTCCTTTCTCTTTGTTCAGAGTTTATGCAAGCATGTTATTGTTTGCTCAACGTGGCCGATATGTATATAGGGACCATTTTTCTACCAATAAATTTGACAAATAATCACAGGCCTTAATTTTAGCTAATCTGACCATTTTGATCTATTAAAACCTTCTAATATCCATGCCCTCATATCCATACCCCCCAATAATATTTCAATGGATCTAGACCATTATATTAGCTTAAATTAAGGATTGTGATTATCTGTGAAGTTCATTGATAGGAGGAATGGCCCCCACACACACACCCATATATATATATTGCTCAATTTTCTATGATTTGTAATTGGAAACTAATACAACTATACAATGTTTAATGATGTATAATTAATGTATGAAGATTGGATATTGCAGTACATCATCATAGCAAAGAATTTGCAGATTTTTACTGTAGATAAATGTTTATCAGGAAAAGATCTTTTCATAGCTAATTGAACATATTAGGGCCCATTTGGCTTGCGTTTCAGTTTTGAGTTTGAACAATTTTTTTTTTTTTTTTTAAGGATCTATTTTAATAATATTAAAAATGTATTTGGTTTGTAATTCTGAAAAACTATTTTTTAAATTAGAAAATTAGAATATATGTTTGGTTTGGAATTTTAAGAAATTATTTATGACATTTTATTCCATGAAATTTGATTATTCAATAATATATAACAACTTTATGCTATTATATTATCTAGTAATATATTCATTTTAAAGTTAGTAAATCTTATAATATTTTTTTTTCACTACAAAAGTAAAATAAAAATAAATTTAATTGGCAAAACACAAGAAATAAAAAATAAAAATTTATGACGTGGACAGATAATTTTTGTTTGTGTTCATTTAAATATACTTTTATGTAAAAACCCAATAAGATCAACTATTTTTATTTTTTTACAATTTTTATTTTTCTAGAATTTTATTTTTCAAAGAATTTAGTCCCTGTTTGGTAGAAATTAAAATTCAGATTTTAATATAAGTCAAAGTCAACAATTAATTTTAACCACACATTTTTTGGGATCCCCAACTTTTCAATCACATATTTCATCAACTTTCATCGAAATTTATTAAAAATTTGATTTTAATCTCCACCAAACAAGAACTTATTTTTAGGACTTTTATTTTTTTTATTTTTTATAATTTAATTTTTTGAATTTTAAACTTCTAAATAGAATTTTATTTTTTTAAAATTTCATAATTATTTCTTTTAATTTTAAGTAAACAAAAATTAATTGAAACACTTATTTTCCATGTTTTGAGTGTTTTTAAAAGTTTTCACTGAAAACACTTCAAATATCAAAAACTCGTTTTGAGTTTTATGTTATAAATTTAACTTTGTTTTGAAAATGCATTTTCAGATATACCAGACAAAACAAGTTTTGGGTTCTTTATAAAACTGAAAACATATTGAAGACAACAAATCAAATGCACCCTTACTATTTGAATATAATAGTACACTCTGTTTTTAAATGGATTTTCATGTGTAAGCAAAACAATTTGCATGGTTTTAGAGAGGATGGGAACCTCTCCTATGATTCTTTTCTCATTGCTCCTCTCTCTTATGTTAACTTGTGAAGAATAACATAAAAGAGTGCCCGTCTTGCTCATTGTTCCCTCCATCTTTTATGTTAACTTGTGAAGAATGACATAAAAGATTGCCCGTCTTGTGCATAATTGATGTTTGATTCTGAACATAAGAGTGGGGATGGAGTTTACTTTTTATCATCATACCATTCATTCTTTTCACTAATGCAAATGCACGATAAAAAATTAAGCTACCAAATAACATGTTGAGGTTAGTATACCACGATAAGTTATGCACCGTGTGTTGCTCTGTCCGTCTCATATTGTCTTAGCCTAGACCATTTTACATCGACCTATCAATCGTTGGGAGTTATTATTCTAAATCAAAGACTTATTGAATGATACACACTTGGAAATTGGTAAAATGGATACTAATTTTTCAAGCAAATGTGAAACCCAAATGTCTAAAGATTAACAATACCTTATTAATGCTGAACTCGACTAAAATTCAACCGTTGACAAGTAGTGTGGAACAAATAACGATTAACAATACCTCATTACATGGTGAAGTCGACTAAATTTGAAAAAGTCAACTAGTGACAAACAGTGTGAGATAAAGTGGGTAATAACAAGTATAGCAGAATGGAATTAATATAGTTTCAAATAAAGCATATGTAACTTAAATAATTACCATGATATATATAAAATTCATGCATAAATTCTTCTTGTGGAACACTACCCCATTAGATATTTCTCTAATGATGTGTTTGATTTGCTTTATTTTCTATGGAAAATGTCTGTTTTTCACCCAAGTTTCTACTTTTGGGGCTTTTCATTGACATTTTTTTCATGAAAAATATTTTTCAAAAGTTGGTTACTTGACCATATTTCCTCGAAAATGAGGAAAACATTTTCTTTAGGTAGAAGTAGGTTTTTATTTTTCAGGCAATTCACTCTCTTTTTCATCTATCCATCAATAAAAGATGAACAAGTATAACATTTTTTGTATTGAAAAATAAACCAATCAAATAAATTTAATTAATAGTTTTCATGAAAATTTCATGCTTGCAATCAAACACATTCTAAGTGCCAAGTTGCAACTTGGTTATATTGTTCAAGAGATGCAAAATTTCTCAAACGATGTATTTCTACATCAAATAAAAAAAAGGATTTCACTGAGTTCAGGAAGAATCAACATGCTTCTTTGTCATGTTATTACATGAAGTGAATTGTATTTTTAATACTTAATGTTAGTAATTAATACCTTTAACCTATATCGAGTTTTGTTTTCCAGGAATTTCCTCCATGTTAACAATGAGTTAAGAATGTCTTTTAGTATTTATTAATTGTCAGTATTAAGGTTGACCAGCGTAAAATTCATAAATGGAATATTGCATCACTTACCTAATATCGGGTGTGCATTACTGACTGACATAATGACAGAAATCAAAGCGTTTCGTATATTTATTGATATTCTTGTCACATTATTTTTTTTTTCTAAATTATGTGATTGGTTTTTGTTGACATCAATCTTTACCATTTTGCCCGATTCTCATAATAACCGTGGTCTAATACACGTTAAGAGTATGGTATGTGTTAATTTTTTCAAGATCTTGGTTAATCAATATATGTTCAATATTCTGCTATCTGTATACCTTGGTGATTTATGATCTTGCTGGTGCCGATGTTTCCGTAGGTAGATAAAAGATATTATGAATTTATTACCTTTACTTGTGTTGTTAAACTATTCAGTCCATGGTATTGTTGTTAATTTGAAGGTTCTAGAGAGAGCCCTTGAAGATTCTGGTGATGATTTGGACTCTGCAATAAAAAGACTTAACGAGCTCCGCTTAAGTACTGCTGCAATCAAAGCTGAAGTTACCCAGGGAATTGATGCCCAATTTTCAGCTCAAGGTGCTTCTCTATCTGTAGCTTTGTGTTCTGTATCTCTGTTGTGAAGCTTTCTTTAATGATTTTGGGATGCTCTGTTTATTTATTCTGTGAGAACTGGTTAAGGATACTTGTGATTCCTTGTCAAATGTGGAAATTTTGAAATTATCTGAAAGATGTGTATGCATCAGGCATTATAACTAAAGCTTTACTTGCACGGATTTGATATTACACGTATAGATTTCTTTGTTAGAGTCATTTATTGACCACAGAGCCTCCATCTTGATCTCAACTCAGCCTATCTAATTATTTTTATAGTTGAACAGAAGGCACATTTCCATCATATATTAGCTGCTTCCCCATTCCTGATAACTGCTCTGCGATAGGCTCATTCGCATGAGCTCAGGCAGACCTGACAGGTGGGAATTCTGTGTAGAAAAACTGGATTGAAAACTTTTTTGCGATAGTTTCACCTCATATGTTTCATCTCCCAATTGACCTGGCTAATAATGTCATCTAGCACCTCTGATAGAAGAAACAAGTACTACAGTTGCACATGAAGGGGCCCGGAATTTTTATCATGTGACGGTAGTTATTTGTATATTTCTGTTTAGCCTTGCTATTGCTAGGCATATGACGTGCTTCTATTTATAATTTATTTATCTCATGCCACATTACTTCCTGTATAGACATGACTTTATGATTTATTTCCTATCATAGCTATGTTATTGCTCATATAATTATGGAATGCAAACTGCTAAATAAAATTTTCAAAATAGTTCATACTGTGTCACTTGCACAAAGACTTCGTTTTTTCACTTTTCAAATTGTAAATAGTTCTCAAAATATAGAGGGTGAAGCAGTAATACTTTATCTTTTGTCCCTTTACTCCCAAGTCCTGGGGGGAACTTGAAAAAATTCATCAAACTAATTATTTGTTTGGGTTTTACTAGTAACTTATAATTTCCAGTTTAAGTCAAATTTCAATTTTAACCATATATTCACAACTAATACCCATTTATTACTCACACATGTCGTGGGACTCATTACTACTCTTGTTATAATCTCCTTACAATAATCAAACCCAAACACACATTAAGATTCGTGTTCCCACTATATTTGGGGTTGGTGAAGAAACTGGAAAAATAAAGAAAAATCCCCTTTTCATCCTAGAAAAAGAAGATAAAAAACCAATGACACCGAGGTTTATGTTAAACGGTCATATCCTCCCCTCATGTCTGTTTAAAAGAAAACTTGTGTTATAGGCTGACAAACTAATTATTAACATATTTACCCCCTTGTAAACAATTTCTTATAGAAATCCCCAAATTATACTTAAAAGAGTTATATGTTTAAGAAAAATTGACTGCTCTTTATTTTGTTACATTATGTAATTAATTATTTTGGTTACAAAATTGACATGCTCCGTCGCGAATCACCCTTCATGAAGTACCCATGTCGACATGACATAATTCCGGATCAAATTATTTGTGTTTAGTTGGACACGGCTGTCACGAGTGGAAGAAGACAAGGGGTTGCTTCTGTGAAGAATTTCACTGTGAAATTAGGTTAAGTGAAAGGAAGACAACAACGATTTGGGTCCCTTTTGTTAAGTGGGCTTGGCGGCTCACCTTTTTTAAGTTAGAAAATAATTTGTCAAGTGGACTCGATTCACTTTTTGTTAAGTCAAGAAATGATTTGTCAAGTGAGCTTGCCTCTTTTTGTTATTTGTAATTAAAATAAAATTTCAAAAATCATATTTAATGCAAGTAAAAATAATAATAGTTAAATAAATAATAACATTAATTCATAAAATAAACTCGAAGTCACAAAACTCAATTAGTCCTTAAATAAAATATTTGATTTACCGTCTGTCTATAATTTTTTTTTTTTTTAAAAAAAGAAAAAATATGTGAGACATATCCCCTTACCCATATCGAAAATTGAAATCCTGTTTAACCATATTTTCATATTGTAATTTTGGAAAAAAAAGGAGGATTGACTCCTAAGCACAATTGAGTTCAAGCAACATATGTGATAATTGAAAGAAAATAGTGCCTTTAACTTTAAAAAATGCAATTCTCATCGAATTTTATCATTTATGTACTTATTTGAGATACTTATGATTCATTTTATTGAACTTTGTTCAAACAGAAATGCTTGAGTATAACTATATGATTATTAAGGGTACTAGGTTTTTTTTTTTTCTGCAGACGGAATCTGCTAATTAGTTTTCTAGTCGTCCGACATCTTTCCTTTTGAGAGAATGCTATATTGACTATTTAATTTCTATTACCATTTGACAAAAGGTCTTGCAAATTTGATGATGAACAGTGTTATAGATTGATTCCTCAATACGTTTTTCTATTGATTTTCACAATTAGTAGAAGCTGCAAGAAATATATATTTTTCAGTTCCTTTAATATATCTCCCAGTAGACAAGCAATATCCTCTTCGATGATTTAGCATTTTGTAAATGGTAACAATTTTTTTTATACATATGTCGACGTCAAGTTGTCATCCTTGGAGAAGTTACATAAAGATATATGTAGACTCTACAATAGTTTTATCGTGTTTACATAATGCTAATTAAATTTACATTTATTGATGCCATGAATTTGGGTCAACAGATAGTTCATAGGTGTTCATATATCGATAAAGCAGGGTGAGCCTTAATATTGAGAAATTGAGCTACACCTTAAAGTTTGGGCCAAAAATTTATATATTTTTTCCCCATAAAATAAGCTCAAAAAAACTTGTCCCACCTCAAAAAGCCATATCCAGTCCAGCTCTACATTTCTAGTTTTGCCCCTGAGGTTCATTTGTGATAATTTCTATGCTATTTTTCTTGGATTTGAAATCGGTGCCAAACACTAATGTCTGGTTCGTCAAAAAATATGCCATTTTTCGTTTAAAAATGAATTATATACATGCCATAGCCAATTCTAAACCGTAGAAGAGTGCATGTGATGTAGTTATGAATGCTAAAGTATTCCTTTCAAGTGTAGGTTTTTGAAATCCTTTCATAGAATGAATGATGGGTCGAAGAATTTTATTTTAGATGCTTTTGTGGTTTCCTGTGAAGAGATTCCTTTGTAGGACTATTCATACTTTTTAACTCAATGTTTGCTAGTTGGTAGAGATGCTACGTATAAAACTATTAGTCTAGGCCCTCATATATTGCAAACTTCTCATGCCTACATGATCTTTTCTGACTAGAGTGAAGGGAAGAAATTATTCCTTTATCCATTCCATCGCAGAAGATATAATGTGTTATAAAGTCAATTAAACCTTGAATATGAAGCTTGCAGAGGGATAGCCACAGATGGGCAATATTAACATTTGAACTACAACCATATAATTGTTAGAATTGCAAATAGCTGCCCCAAAAGATGTTTCTAGATTATGGAAGTATTTAAAAAAAAAAAAAAATTAATGCTAGATGATTGTTTATTTTACAATGTTTATCTGTGTGACCAAGGACATTGGGTTTCTTTAGAACTATTGCTGGGCCTCTTTTGATTTGAAGAGGGCTGCAGTAGATGAAAATGAAGTCATGTAATTCAACTGCTTCTGTTTTCCTCCTCTGAATCCATCCCCTTCAGCCAATCATATTTCTTCTTTCTTGTTCTTCATTGTTTTTGTGGTTGTTTCATGGTCTCTGGTTTTTTTCTTTATAAAACAGAATTTTGATGCAGTCAATTATAAACATGAAATGCTGTTGCAGTCTTTTCAGACTATGATGCTATGTTGTAATGCATGCAGGTACAGTGGCAAATAATGGTGAGAGTTCTGGAGAGGAACCATCCGCTGGATGCAATCTCCCCTTGGATGGTGCAGAGTGGGTGGACCTCTTGGTTGGAGAGGTAATAAATGCTTCAAATGTAGAGGATGCTAAGATGCGCGTGTCGCGAGCACTCGAGGTACTGGAGAAGTCCATTTTTGCACATGCAACTGCATCTGCCCAGAATGTGCAGAAGGTGTGTTCTTTTATGATATTTGATTTAGATTATTATGGAATTGTAGACAACATTTTAACTTCTTTTTCTTATTTAATACTATCCAACTCACCAAACATGTGTTAATGTTTTGCTACTACTTTCTTTGATTTAAATGAGTTTTGTGTTTGTAGGAGAACATTGCACTAAAGCAACAGCTGGAAGCTCTTATACAGGAAAACACCATTTTAAAGCGAGCAGTTTCTATCCAGCATGAGCGCCAGAAAGAGTTTGAGGAAAGAGGCCAGGAGTTGCATCAGTTGAAGCAGCTGGTTTCTCAATACCAAGAGCAGCTGAGAACTCTTGAGGTCAGATTCAACTAAAAGTCTTAAAGCATGTATATCCTATTTTGTATTATTCCTAGCTCTAATAGTAAACAGATGATTGACAAAACTGAACTTGCAGCCTAAACCATGCTCAGAGACAAGACAGGTTTTCTCGTCTTATAAAAGTCAATCTCAAAGTTAACTCCATTCCCCTTATTCAGTAAAGAAGTTTTAATTCCTATCTTGAGAGGGTAATATTTTCAGAGCATGGAGTTTCGGATCAAAGCTAAAGTTTGAATTGGAATTGATCCTTTAATTCTCAAAGGAGAATGGAAAAAATTATAATTTGAATTCTGTCTTAATTGAATTGTATTTATCTGATGGTTAAATTAAGTTGATGCATTTCATGTAAATTTAAAATGACTTCATTTAGTGCAGCCTAGGGAATGTAGCTGTAATAGTCAAATTTGGTTTATAAAGCATGAATTAATATCATCTCCACCCTTGTTTCACACTTGATCGGTCAAATTTGGTTTATAAAGCATGAATTAATATCATCTCCACCCTTGTTTCACACTTATCGTCCTATCTACTGATCATGTTTACTGCAATCTCAGATGCTATGGTTATTTTTTATACAGAGGGAGGAGAGAGGCAAATAGTAGATTTTTAGTGGAGAAAACCTATTTGCATATAATCTTGTTTAGTTGTTTTAAAACATTTGTTCTTGTGAGGGATATTTTCAATGCGAGTAATTTTTTGGTCCATTCAAAGATACTCTTCTTCTGTCGGAAAATATTTGGAATCTGCACTTTCTTCTCTGTTGATATGGAAACTCCATAAAGCTTGGCGCTTTTCTGTTTAATGCTTTCTGAACTCACCTTATATTAGGGGTTCTGTAATATGCATGAAAAGATTACCTAAAGAAAGTATTTTTCTTGTATTTTAGGTTGATAAAATATACCCGAATGCCAAAATCCGTCATCACTAGAATTTTCTTCTGAATCTTCCCTTGAGATATGCTAATTACTGTGTATCTTTTCATCAGGTCAATAATTATGCACTTGCAATGCACCTCAAGCAGGCTCAGCAAAGCAACTCTGTACCTGGGCGCTTTCATCCTGATGTCTTTTAGTTAATCTTTGCATATTTATTATGTATCCGTATATTGTGTGAGCGTGGCAAGTTTAATACAATTAACAGTAAGAAAATCCTAAATAGTTTTTACTAGGGCACCTAGCTTTAGTTGGAATGTCCAGTGAGGATGATAATACAGTATGTGCGAGCGCTGATGGATTGTCAAAGACATGTTTGAACTATCTTTTAGTTCCATTTGCATCATTAATAAATGGATTTTATGCTTATAGCAGGAGACAATATTAGCTTCTTGTACCCTAAAATATTACTTCTCTATCTTCTAATCCCTGCTTGTTCTCTACATTTTTCCATTGCACGGTTGAACGTGTTTAGTGAGAGTAAGTATTTCTGTTTGGAATCATTATATCTTCTGTTCGATTTTTTGTGGCATGGTCTTTAGGTTTTTTGTCGAAAAATATTGCTTTGGCCTTGGTTTCATCATTAGTTGGAAAATCGAGTATCATTATTGTTACAAGCAACTAGGCATGTGTTGTAGAGTGGTTGTGTTGAAGAAGATATAGTTCTCGTTGGCGATTTGATATTAGAGCTTTTGCTTTAGTGAAATATGCCTGTGTTCTTTCTAGGCTTCTCACACGTTCTTATTATCCGAAGAAAAAGTTCTCTTTACCAAACATTTTCTTGGAATGGTAGATCAAATTGAATTAGTGGAGGCACAGATTGGGTTGTGATATACTGAAGGCATGGCTAAGTAGGTGGTTGATGTTTTACTTTGATTTGAAGGGGTTCTTGTTCATATGAATGATGAAATCGTAGTTTAGAGAGTGACGAATAGTTTAAGATTGCAATATTGTGTTGTGAACATTAAAGATCTAGTTATTTTGGATCTTTCATCAGAACTTACAATGAATTAAATGAAGTTGTGTAACATGATTCATAGTCGAATTTGTATTTATTTGAAATAAAGCTTATTTTGTTGTCGATGACCAATGAGTTCTTTACCTGTCATGTTCTTGTTAGCATCTGTTCGTGCAAAAATTATTAATTAGTTTTTAGGAGGAACAACAATAGATCTCACGAAATGAGCGATTGAAATTAATATTTGATTTTATAAGTCAATAAAAAGTAAACATGAAAAGAACATTAAACTTGTGGATTTGTTCATTTTTGGGTTTATTTAGAGGTCTTTCATTTCTTAAAATTCATTATATATTTTTTGAAATTTAAATTTTTTTTTAACTTTTCGATCATACATTTCATTAATTTTTATCAAAAATTACTAAAAAAAATTTGATTTTTTTTTTTTCCTTACAAAATCAAAAGGTGGCGTAATGTAGAGTATAGGCTATTTCCCTAAAGATGGCTCATCTGCTGTGTCACCAAAATCTCTCTCGTTTTCATGAGAAGAAAAACCATTCTGTTATATTTATTTCCAAGTAAAAATGAATCAAGTCACGATTGATTTGAGGTCATGGTTGCCTGATTTAATGTTTTCTTAGTCCGTCTAGTGGCGTTAAATTTAAAAAAAAAATTGAATAGTATATTTTGGAGAATATGCGGTTAAACAGTAAGGAAAAGTTTTGAATTTACGTGTAAAATATTTTATTGTATAAATATGTAGTTGAAAATAAATTTCAGAAATAAATTAAAATAAAGTAAATTAAATTAAATTAAAGGTCACTAAATAGAGGTATAGCATCAAAGAAACTTTTATACTACACCTTTCGAGATTTAGGATCTAAATTAATATTAAAATAACTACAAATTAAATCGTACGAGGATATTGATACACAGTTTAAAGGTTAAAAGTCGTGTAAAATATTGTGTATCAAATGTCTTAAAAATGTAAAATACGCCCTTACATTCAACATCAAGTTGAATCAACACTTATGAAGCTTCAATAGGACAACATACATTAATAAGATACGATTTCGTAGTGATGAGATTGATGAACAATGAAGCGCTTGAGCAGTGGGCCCGGATGATTAATACGCACAAATTTTATGATTTGATTCTGTTTCTGAATCATGTATAGTTTTGTCTAGTCAATGTCTAGTCGATCGTGTTGAATACGAGTTAAGAAGGTAAAACAAGCCTTGTACCAGTTCTTGCAGAACTTGTCAAGATCAATGAAAATATCTCCATTCGAATCAAAATTTTCAACCATATCTGCAACACATCTGTCACTAGCAGTGTTGAAACAAAAGACGGGACATGACAATATGAAAAATAATAACGAGAACATGATATTTACACGTAAAAATTCAAGAAAAAAAAATTACGGACAGAAGAGGAGAATTTACTAATATTAAATAATAGAGGATTACAAATTATGTTGAATAATATTTCCAAGAGGTTTACTCTTCCTATCCTACTATATTAAAAAGGGCAATTCCCAGCTACTGTAGATGCAACAGTAAATCAATAAACTGTTGCTATTCATTTTTCCAAATTTCACTCCTCCGNTCATTTTTCCAAATTTCACTCCTCCGGTCCTCCAATTTTCACAACTATGTAAAAAAAAAAAAGGCAATTTTCACTACTTCATTGTATATTTTGTCTTTGGGGAATTTGATTTTATATCTTGAAAATTGATTCCAGGCATCTTAACTTTAAAAAAAAAAAAATTTTTTTTTTAAAGTTAAGATGCACGTGAAACTGGCATAGGACTTTTTCTCTATTTTCATATACTCGGCCATTCCTTTCCAAATCCACCATTTTTGCTTCTTTTCATCCACACACACACTTCGTACTCGTTTTTCCCTCTCTCGTCAATACATCTGCATGCTTGACCCTTGAAAAAATGCTTAATTTGAGTTCAATTTTCTTTTTCACTATTAATCTCGTACTAAATTCTCATTTCTTGATCATTTTTCCAAATTTCACTCCTCCAGTCCTCCAATTTTCACAACTATGTAAAAAAAAAAAGGCAATTTTCACTACTTCATTGTATATTTTGTCTTTGGGGAATTTGATTTTATATCTTGAAAATTGAGCATAGGACTTTTTCTCTATTTTCATATACTCGGCCATTCCTTTCCAAATCCACCATTTTTGCTTCTTTTCATCGTGTGTGTGAAGCATGAGCAAAAAGGGAGAGAGCAGTTATGTAGACGTACGAACTGGGAACTTTTTTACGAATTAAACTCAAGTTAAAAGAAAAAGTGATAATTAGAGCATGATTTAAGAGTAAAGAACGTTGAACAATGTTTAAGATTTAGTCAAGTTTACGCTCCCGTCTCCAATCAGTAATATCTCCCTGCATTTCTTCCTTCTGTTGATGTAAAATTGTATTTGTTTATATATTTTTTTTTTATATGACGGTTTATGTGGCTTTCAAATTTTTTTTTTTTTTAGTGTGGATCTATTTTTTTTTTTCTTTCTATTAGTTGACTGATGATCTTGGGTTTGAACGTGTTATTTTGTATTTTTTATTCGACGTTAGATCTGATGATTTCGGATTTCAATATCCTTTTGGCTTTTTTTTTTTACAATTATTGTCTTTGTTCATGGCCTCTAGATTTAGTCTTCGAATGTGTTTTTTTACTGATCAAGTGTTGAAAGATTGAACATTCTTTTTGATCATCTATATTTGAGCTGAAAAATTTGGATTTGAAGTTTTTTTTTTTTTTTTTCCTTTCTTTGTTGAAGATTTACTATTTCAATCTATTATTTGGATTGTTATTATTTGATGATGAAGAGCAATGGTTCGAATGTTTTATTTTGTTCTCTCTAGTTTGTGTTGTTTCCATTTGAAGTTTAAGCTGATGGTTTAGGATTTTAGTATCCTTGTGGCTTCATTTTTTATCCTTATTGTTTTTGCTATTTTTGTTGTTGGTGATCTCGAGATTTAGTCTTCGGAGGTGTTTTCTTGTTGTCAAAGTTTTAGTAATTCGAAAATTCATTTTTATCTTCTATATTCATTTTTAGGCGTTGACGATTTTATTCATTTTTTTAAAAAAAAAATTACTGTTTCAATCTATTATTTGATGATGATGAGTTAGGGTTCGAATATGTTATTTTGTTCTCTGCAGTTTGTATTATTTTCGTTTGAAGTCAAAATTGAAGGTTTAGGATTTTTGTGTCCTTGTGGTTTCATTTCTTATACTTCTTGTCTTCGTTCTCTCTACGTATTCATTAATTTCTTGATTTGCTAATTTTCGTGCTTATGCTAATTTCTTTGTCTTTCAAGTTCATTTTATCAATAGAAACTTACATGCAACTCATTGTATTGGTATTCATTTTCTATAGCTAAAAAATTTCATTACATCTCATGATTACTGTCTTCAAAGTGCTTAAAAGTGCATCTTCTCATCTCCTATTCCATATTTAAGTTCAAGATTTATCCTTTAAACCTGTTATTTTTTTCTCTAAGATCAAGAATTAGTCTTTGAAGGAAGTTGACACGGAAAAACTACTTGGTAAGTGCGACAAAAGTGAAGAATCTTGAATACTTCATCCAAAGGTAAGCAAAATTTAAATTCAATTTGAAATTATTTTGACGTGTGTTTTTATGCATTTTTTCTCTTTTATTTTTTTTCCTCTGTGCCTACGAGATTATAAAAATAAGACATGTTTCTATAGTTTCTTTTGCGCTCAAGAATTCTGTCTTAGCTAATGGAGAATTTTTATTATTATTTTCTATTTTATTTAGTTTTTTTGATTTTGTGTGCAGTATAATCATAGTGTCGAATGAGAGCAATTTACCACAATGCTTTTTTCAATTTATTGGACTATCATCTGGACATAATGTTAGATTGGTAAATTCTACTTTGCTTTAAATATATTTAACTACATTGTAAATATGTCTAGAGTAAAAAAAAATAAAAAATGAATACGTGTAATTTTTTAATTACAGAAACTCAATATAACTTTTGTTCGACGAGTTGGACATGAACTTGGTGATGCCGTTCGGCTAATTGATTATGATGGCATAATCTTTAATATTCAATTGGAAGGAGTAAATGATAATATATTCCTTAGTAATGGATGGGAACATTTTTTTGATCATCACAACTTTGAAAATGGTTATTTTATCGTCTTTGAATATGTTCGACATTCTATGTTCAATGTATCGATCATTGATCATTCAACTGTGAAAGTAACAAATGATTCTGATATTTATGAAACCGGGTTTCTCTTGCTAGCAACCCCTTGCTCGGAATAACATTAGCAAGAAATCTTCATGGTTATGAAATCTCTACTTAACCCTCCGGGAAATTTTGAGAATCTGCAAAAATTGTGACTACCATTTTTGCGTTGTTCACAAATTGAATGTCGAGGCAATGGGTTTCACCGTACTATGGTTTCTGAATCGAAGAAGATGAAGAGGAAGTGAAACTATATAGATTATGATTCGAACAACAGCTGTATGAAACAAAGGGTAAATAGTAGTTACACTAAACATCGAGTTTCTTTTATTCAATCTGCTTTATTGATTCGATTTTTGGATTTGATTTCTAAATTGGTGTCCTTTTAAAGGTTTTTCAATCACACTAATTTCTTCTTCGAGTTAAGTCGTCAAGGTTGAACATAGTTGCCACATTTACGATCTTTATCTGTTGCTTTTGAATAAAAAAATCTGTGCTAGTATTGGATTCTTCCATTGATTGATGAATAATGAATAAGTTGCTTCGATTTTCATCTTAGGGGCTCCACGATTGAGTTTTTTTTTTTTTTTTCATCTTTTGTAATTAATTGATAATTGTGGGTTTTTAGTCAAGAATGCTTGTTGGGTTTTACCGTTGAGAGCCATCGACCAGCGACTGGAGTGCTCGGCGAATACCAGTGGAGAATCTCCATGGACATCCCGCCCCAGGTGCTCCACTTGTTTGTTTTTCTTCTTAAATATGATTAGCTTCAATTTTTTCTCGTAAATATTAAATTTGTAAGTGAAAAGGGTTTGAGCACTTTTTACAGTTTTTCCTAGACAGCTAAGAATGTTCTTGTAGCACTAGAAATTTGAAAAATGGTCATGCGTGTTAGGTGTATAAGAGTTGAAATTTATGATATGAGAGTGTGGATTCACGGGTTTTAGGAATGTTTAGATGTGGACCGAGAAACTGAAATTAAGATTTTTGGTATTACATATTTTTGTGTGGAAATTGTTTTGTGTGAAAAAAATGATGGAATCAGAGGTTTATGCGAAAACTCTGCATTAATATAAGGGAATTTGTAAGTGAAAAATGGATTTGACTGATTTTCATGTCATTTTTTCCCCAAATTTGTGAATGTTCTTGCAGTATTAGAAATTGGGAATCCAGTCATTCATATAAGTGTTTAGGTTTTGAAATTGATATTTCAGGATTAGGGTTTAGGGGTTTTAGAAATGTTGGCACGTGGGCAGAGAAACTGAAATTTTGACTTTTTTGGTACTTTTGTTTACATATTTTTTTTATGAAATTGTGGTTGTATGTGAAACATTAGTAGAATTGGAGGTTTATGCAAAATTCAGCCATTATAGGTTTTTGAAAATGTTAAAAATGTGGGCATGGGTTTTATAAATGTTATATGTGGTATGGAGAAAATGAAATTGTTACTCTTTTGGTGCATGAAATCGAAATTATGGCTCTTTCGATGCATGTTTTTACATATTTTAAATTTTTTTACTATTGTGGTTGTATGTGAAACATTAATGAAATTAGAGTTTTATATCGGAATTTGTCTCAATATAGGGGAATTTGAATTAGTTAAACGACATTTTGGAAATTA